>CM037851.1:240106583-240231583 GCA_021234595.1 Delia radicum | reverse complement strand
CTATATTTCTTCATTAGGATATTGTCCTAACAAATAATCTATAGAGTTTTTTGTTTTCAAATTTATTCTTTGACCCTTTCAGGAATGTGTTGATAGATCTATTTCGGGAATTTTCTAGGTTCCCATCATCAGAACACGTTTTGAAAGCGGTAACAATCCCATGCCAAACATCAACATTCATATGAACTAGTTTACTCACTACATGAGAACTAATATACATATGAGTTTGAAGTTAAAGATTATAACCATTGATCAAAAAATAAATGGGATTGTTACCGCTTTCAAAACGTGTTCTGATGATGGGAACCTAGAAAATTCCCGAAATAGATCTATCAACACATTCCTGAAAGGGTCAAAGAATAAATTTGAAAACAAAAAACTCTATAGATTATTTGTTAGGACAATATCCTAATGAAGAAATATAGAGTATGGCCTCGAACTTGAATAATTTTCATTTTCATTGCACAATTAAAGGTCGAAAAAACATAATTTTTATTTTTAATAAAAATTATAACAAACTTGTAAAAAAGGCAAAGTACAGTCTAGTTTATTCCCCTGTTTTGTTTACAAACTTAACAAAATATAAAAAGGAGAGAAAAACAAAAAACGTGTATTGAATATCCACCAGAGGTGGATCTTGCACATCAAACAAGTTTTCAATTTATTTTTTGATCAATGGTTATAATCTTTAACTTCAAACTCATATGTATATTAGTTCTCATGTAGTGAGTAAACTAGTTCATATGAATGTTGATGTTTGGCATGGGATTGTTACCGCTTTCAAAACGTGTTCTGATGATGGGAACCTAGAAAATTCCCGAAATAGATCTATCAACACATTCCTGAAAGGGTCAAAGAATAAATTTGAAAACAAAAAACTCTATAGATTATTTGTTAGGACAATATCCTAATGAAGAAATATAGAGTATGGCCTCGAACTTGAATAATTTTCATTTTCATTGTTTTTTATTTTTAATAAAAATTATAACAAACTTTTAAATATTTAACATTTTTATCTAATATGGTCGTAATTTAACTACAAAAAGTGGACTATAATCGTCGATCGTTCTACAGAATTCCAAGCCAGATCGATAAAAAAATTACATATTTTGTACCGACATATAAGAAAATATGTCATCTTTTAACACAAATTAAAAAAAAATGTAAAGAAAGATGGAACAATTTTGTAAAAATAAAACCATAAAAACAGAAATAAATTAAAATTGTTTTTTTTTTTTTAGTTCAGCTTTTAATATTTTAATGCCTGTTAATTTTTTCAATCATTAAAGTTTTTAATATACATAATTTAAAAAAAAGTACAATAATTAAAATATTTCTTTTTTATGGATAAAAAACTTTTATTTTCAAAATTTGTAATTTGTATGCTAAAATAATCACAAAAAGTGCAAATTTATTAAATATCAACGAACATATTTCATACAAACTATGAATTTTATTCATTAAACACATGAAACTTTCATAACGATTAGGCTGGGATTAATGAAAACATATCATATAATTTATGAAATTTTCATTGGGTCAATGAAACCATTCGTTAAAATTGATTTAATGAAACACCTTTCAATGACTCAATGAAACGTTTCTTTGGGGACTTTTTTATGAAAAAATTCATTGGATTAATGAAGGAATTCATTAATACTACGCACAAATTTCTATCAGTGTACAAATAAATTTTCAAAAAAACTAAATTTAATAAAAAAATATTTTTTTATGGAAAACCTTTTCTTTTAATAAAATGTGTTCACACGGGATTCGAACCCGGGCCTTCAGGTTGCCAGGAAACCGCTCTACCATCTGAACTATCTCGACATGTTATACTTGATAGATCAAAACATAAATTACCCGCTTGCATAAAATGTCTTTACTTTCTAGCTTACAAAAAATCAAAAATATGTACTTATATAAGCCCTTACTAGAATTGGAAAAATAATGAATAAAATAAATTAAAAAAAAAAAAATTGTAGATCATTGATTTATATATATGTCATTACCGTCTCTACACTGGGTCATTATTGACATTATCTTGACACACAAAGATAATTAAGCTATTTTAAAACCTTAAAATAATTCAATACTACACTGCGTTGCAAAACTATAATTACACATTAATATTACTAAACTTCCCAGGTTAAAAAAAAAGTAGAAGAGTTTAACCGGCATAAATGTGAAGCCAAAGGAAAACTAATAATATTTATCAAAAAAAAAAAAAAATGCATTTATTTTTTCTATTTGAAAAGGAATAACAAAATCAATTAGCGTTTCATAACCACAAATACACTTTACTTAATATATCAAAATTTACAAAAATTTAAGAAAAATATTTTAAAGCACAGGTTTTAATAATGTGTGAGATCTCCTTTTTTGAATCAACTCGAAAATTCGATCAGACATACACGCATCAATAACTTTTGAGAAATAAATTTAAAATAAATACAAAAAAGCATTTATAACCCTTAACGTACACTGACAGACATAAATTTGTAAAACTTTTTGCTTTTTGACGTTGCTAACTGCTAAAGTTAGCAGATTTTTTTGCTAAATATTAGTAAGATAAGAATAACAAAAATAAAGCTGTTGAGTGTACAAATTTTTAGTTATGTTGCAGCTTTATTTTAGTTAATTGAAAGTAAGAAATTAATCTGCTAAAATCAGCAAAAAAAAAAATGCTAAATATTAGTAGACAACAAAAATCATAAAAATCATAAAAAATTTTAAAGTTTTAAAGTTTTGTGAGCAAGATTATTCAAGTTCAAGATCATTTGTTTTTTGTTAAACAAAAAACCGTTCAACGATATTTATTAATCAAAAAATCTTCATCCGCAACTTAATGCAGATTTTAATCCACTGACAGGTCCTTTCATGTTTCATGTAGCGTCACCTACAATCCTCAGAGAACCAATGTGGACGGGGTAGAAGATTTACCCAAAGTTATAATTTTCTGATGGCAATAGATGAACACATCGGTTCTCTGAGGATTGTAGGTGACGCTACATGAAACATGTAAGGACCTGTCAGTGGATTAAAATCTGCATTAAGTTGCGGATGAAGATTTTTTGATTAATAAATATCGTTGCAAAACAAATGATCTTGAACTTGAATAATCTTGCTCACATCATAATTTATGATAAAAGATCGAAAAATAAACTTTTGGTTTTAATTTATTAAAACTTAAAAGTAAAATATGTTTTAAAGTTTTTTTAAAGATTTTTTTTATTGCGTATAAAAATTTGCCCTCCCGAAATCAGCACTATAAAGTTTTTGTTGATGTTAGCAAAATATACTGTTTTTTACATTGTACTCAATTTGACACAATTTTTTTTTTTTTGATATTACAGTTTTTGTTTGCTTTTTTAATTCTTCAAATATTTATTAAAAGTTTTTTTTTTGCTAATTTTAGCAAAATGAACTGCTATTTACAATTGACTAAAATTAAACTCGAATATTACAAAACTTCTGTAAAGTTCTTATGTTATTAATATTTAGCAACAAAATATCTGCTAATTTTAGCAGTTTTTTCTGCAACGTCATTTTTAACTAATTTTCAGTGGCTGTTTCTGCTATTTTTACCAGGTTTCTTTTTATGAGTGTAGTATTTAGTAGTAATTTTTTAGACGTCCATATTAGATTTAGTTTTCAAAAGAACGCTCTCGAGTAATAAATCGATTTTTAAAAATCCAAAAATTTAAAATGCATGTTTTTTTTTATTTTTGGTGAGTATTTTTTACATATTTTTTTTTAGGTTTTTAGTGCATATACATATATTTTGATTTAAATGCATATTTAAAGCTCATATTTTGGATTTTTACTGCATGTTTCAAGTGCATATTTTCGGTTTTTTAGTGCATGAAAGTTTCTGCCCTAACCATAATACAATGACCACGTGCTGTACATTTTAAAGCATCTAAGGTTTGTTTTAAATTAATTTTTTATTTAAAAATATTCCAAATTTTCCACTCATGCAATTTATTGTTTATTTTTTTTTATAGTTGTTTTAAAAAACGAAAAATGTGAAACTTTTCTTCGTCATCAATATCGTTTTTTTATTTTCAGTTTTTCACTTTAAAAAAACACTTTAAAATATTAATGATTTTTTACTTTACTTCTATTTCTATATCTTTTTATGTTTATTACTCTTCATACCGCATCGCCCGCTGTTGACCACTTCAAAACTGTAATTTTCAAAATTTTGAAAACTCACAACCATTTCTTATTGTTATTCTTATTGTTGTTTTGCCAATTTTCATGAAGTCTTTGAAATGAAAATTCTTCATATGTTTAAATATGTCTGGGGTTTTCCTTTTGTCCTTTGAGTAATTTCGAAATATTTCGTTTTGTGCATATTTTTGTTGGCACTTTGTTAATTTTAAACATATGGATTTTGTAGCGAAACAAAATTTTTGTAGTAAATTTTTTGTTTTCAAAATAATTGCTATACACAGTGGGATATATCACAAAATTTTTGAAAATACATCGGCCATTTCTTACTTAGTGGTCCGATTGCAATGAAATTTGGAACAGGCATAGATGACGTAATATCCAGCTTAACCTTTGAACCAAACCCCGGGGGCGGCAATAGGACCCCCCAAAATTGAGAACTTTTTGCATATACAATTTTGTGTGATCACCATTTTTTTGTTTCTAACCCGATTTTCAAAAAAATGATCGCATTTGTAAGAAGATTTCCTGTTAAGAAGTTATAAACATATCATACAAGTGTTTGGTATCGTTGGAAAGAAAATTAACTGTAGATTACGGCATTTTTAAAAAGAATCGCATGTAGTAGACATAAAATTTGATAGATATAAAACTTGGGTAATCCTAATAGGAAGGTACAAATTTCAGTTTTTACTAAAATGTAAATTTTCACTATTCAATAAATTATTTATTAATAGCAATAATCCAATGATTTTTTTGGACTAAAATAGTAGTTTAAGTCAACAATGTCAAATGTATTTCCGAATTTCTGATTTGCTATAAGCAATACCACAATTCCCAAAAAGAAAAATCGAAAAATGGCATTTTTAAACTTTTTGCTTCACTGCTCCCATCAAGTACAACCTGTTAATATACTACTGTCAAATTTTGAGCAAATTCCGTCATTTACTTTGCGTTTAACAGCTGTTCAAAAAATACAACCTCGTGGATTTTTTTAAAAATGGAAAAAGTGAATTTCAAGTGCTCATTAAACATTATTTTTTGGGAAAAAAAAAACCGTCAATCAAACCAAGGGAAAGCTTGATAAATACTATGGGGACTCTGCATCATCGATTTCAATGGTAAAAAAGTGGTTTACTGACTTTCGTTGTGGTCGCACAAGTACAAATGAAGCTGAACGTTCTGGACGGCCAATTGAGGTCAATACACACGAAAATGTCGAAAAAATCCACGATATGGAGTTGGCCGATCGAAGAGTAAAATTGCGTGAGATAGTTGATGCCATAGGCATGTCATATGGCAGTGTGGTTTCGACTTTAAATGATCAGTTGGGCTTAAGAAAGCTGTCTGCAAGATGGGTGCCACGTTTGCTCTAAATTGACCATAAACGTAATCGTGACCAATAAGGTGATGGCAACAGTTTTTTGGTATGCACGCGGTATAATCCACATCGATTACCTTCAAAAGGAAAAAATAATAAACGGAGAATATTATGCCAACTTATTGGACCGATTTAACGAGGATTTTAAAAAAAACGACCCCACATGGCCAAGAAATAACTATTTTATGGACCTCGAAAAATCATATTTTTTTTGGAAGGGAAACAAAAATTGGAGAAACGAAGGACTAAGTGTATTGAGCTAAAAGGAGATTATGTTGAAAAATACTTTTTTTTTTTTTGCAAAAAAAAAAACTGTGTTTCATTAAAAAAGTCACGGACTTATTGATCTGCCCTCGTATTACAAACACTTTAACTGTTTTTAAGAGTGTGATAACTGATCTCTTATTATGTAAAATTTAAGAGATTAGTTAAATGATTTAGGAGATCAATTGTGTAATAATATTTTGTTAGTGTTTCATAACTATAATTACATATAACGGTAAACAAAGAAGAATAGCAAATAAAGAAAAATTAAAGAATTATTTTTGTTTTTTATGTAATTTTAATCAATTTGCAATAAAATGCCGAGTGGTTCATATCTAAGTGAATTTAAAAAAGTCCGAATTTCAGCCTATTTAAAAATTGGGTTAAGCTTTTTTTATAACTGAGATAGTCAACTGTAAATCCATATATCGCAAAAAGGGTGACCTAAAAA
Source organism: Delia radicum (assembly GCA_021234595.1). NCBI lineage: Eukaryota > Metazoa > Arthropoda > Insecta > Diptera > Anthomyiidae > Delia > Delia radicum. The sequence continues at coordinate 240,225,311 of CM037851.1, read as the reverse complement.
CAGTTACCTGATGATCTTTTTAATTTATGTAAATATTATTAAATTGTTTTTATTTGAAATCGAAAATGTTCCCTATTTGAGATAAACAACATTGTGATCAATAGGGCAAGTTTTTTTCAATTATTAAGCAAAAATGATATTTTCGCTCCTCGTTTTTTGGGAAGGAAAAAAGTTTAAAATGTCTGGCAAAATAGTACGAAAAACCATTCAAAATGGCACAAGAAATGGCAAAATAGTAAAACAAAATGTGTAAAAAATAAAAAGATAAATATTAAAGTTTCATTCAATTTTCCTTTATTAAATTTTGATTGCAATCATGTACAATCATTTGCTTTTTCATGTTATCAAAAAGAAGCGAAATCTATTGTAACATAAAACAGTTCAGTTTACTGAAAATTCGAGTTCCACATCTGTAGATGTAACAAAGGGGATTAGTTTCCAATGTATGAATCCTTTTCAGTTTTATTAAAAATTAAATATTTTAGTCAAAGTTTGTAGGCCACAATTTCGATTGAAAACTTTATTAAATTTTTCAATAATTGCTTTGTTGTTATCATCTTTAACGCAATCTATAACATATAAACATTCATTTATAGAGACTTCTTTTGTTTTAAATTTGGCAATACTTAAACAAAGGCATTCTAGGCTTTTGAAATATCAATTTTGCATTGCGTATAGACTCTGCATCATAGTCACTGAGCATACTACACAAATTTCATTGAAGTTATCACAACAATATTTTCAGCTTTAATCTAAGGTTTACTTAATTTCGGATACATTGATTGTAAAAAATTTTACAGAGATGGAGCCTAAAAAAATATTAAAATTATAAACTAGAAAACACGACACTTAGGCCGAGTTTTTAGGATGTAGATTATCTTTAATCTTAGTTTAACGCAGCTTGTAACTGTAATACTGCTATTGGAATTTTGTTTATTTTGCTTTATTTCAGTAAATACCGAAATTCTGAACTAGAAAAAGTTGTTCTGGCTAATGTTTGTTAATAAAATTGGTGGAAAGTATTCGATGTCGGTTTAGCTAAACGAAGTTTAATTGTCATGCCAAAAACTAGCCCTTAAATGTTAAACTTAACTTAAAAAAAACTGCTTTACAATTTGCAATAAGTGAATTGACATCTTCGAAATTTAAACGTATGAAGTCTGCTACTCTATGGTACAATGGGTAAAACGGGCATTTTTATAAAAAATATTGCAAGACAGAGAAAATTGTATTTTATGGCAAGGTTGAACAAAAATGGCACTTTTGGAAAATAATTGAAAAAATGGCAAATGCCAAGAAAAAACTTGCCCTAGTAATATGTGTTTTAAACCTTTTTTTGTAATTTTTTCTGTAAGTCTGGTTAGTTTTTAGTAAAATAAGATTTAAGAAAATTAAAAGTTGTCAAAGTTATGGTACTTTTTCTAAACAAAGATTTTTTTTAGAACAACGTCATGCTATTGCTGACCCACAGAAGAGGGCATAACATTAATTTGATTATAAATGAAAAAGTTTAAGAAGAAACGCAGGTTTGATTCTTACGGCCGGCAGGTTGTTAAAAAAAGTTATCATTTAGGGACAATCTGATAATTTTAAGACATAAATAATAATGCAATTTAAATGAAAAATTACTGATGCAGAATCTAGTCAAGTGTGGTTTTAAAATTAATAGGGTTTATAATTTTCAGAGAAAATCGTTTATTCTTCTTCTTAACCTCAACATTTCTAAAAGAAAAAGTTTAATGATGTGAACAAGGTTATTCTAGGTCAATATCATTTGTTTTATTAATTAATTAATTTAATGCAGACTTTATCTACTGATAGTAAATAAAACAATACGGGCAAAGCGTTGATCTTTTTCCTTCAAAAATTATAATTTGGTTAAATAATCTACCCCTTCTACATTGGTCCTCTGAAAATTTTCGGTGATGCGAAATGAAACAAGGACCTGCCAGTAGATAAAGTCTGCTTTAAATTAGCGGATGAAGATATTTTTAATTAATAAATAAAGATTGCACGGTTTATCTTGAACATGCAGTTTCAGAGTAAATTTGATAAAATATATAACTTCAGATTTTGAGGATTAATTGTTATGTGATCTACTTAACCAGATCTGCAGTCCATAGAAGTATAAAAAACACTGTCACACAGTGTAATTTACGAAAAATTTTCATTATTTCATTGAGCGATATAATGTTAGTATAAGATTTCTTATTAAAATTAGTATGTTTAGAGTTAAAAAAAAACTAAGATGTTTGATACCTACAGACATTTTGAATTAAAAAATTATCCATTTCCAGGTTTGGCAGTGAATACCTTTTCATAATAACTTATAGTTTTTTTTTTTTTTTTTTTTTTTTTTTTTTTTTTTATTTTAGTTAATGTACTTATAATTAATATAATTACATTACTCCCATTGGAGCTTCTAGCAACAACCGGTTCTATTTCGCAAAAATACCTAATCGCCAATTTATAACGGTATTGTATATTTAAAATTTTTAGCTAGGCTACTACACTCATAAAAAAGCCCCTACAAATAGTTGGAATTTCATCTACAACAACGGAAAAAAGTATCTGAACATGCGCCAGCAGAATTTTCAATGAAGTTGAGAATCATATTCTGCCAAATTTAGGTGACCTAAATTTTAGCTAAAAAAAAGTTAGTTAAAAATGTTAACTAACTAGAATGTTAAATAAATACATTGATAATACCAGGTAAATTAGCTAAGAATTTAGCTAATTTATTTTAGCTGATGATGCATGTTTAGCTAAAATTTTGCTTAAAATGCGAATTTTATATATAATATGACAGTTTCAATAAATAATTTCTGCAATAAATTAGTAAAACCAGCCAATTTTTAGATTGATTTCAAAATATATTTCAACATTTTCAAATATTAAACTGAGGAAGAATTGTATGTAATAAATAAACAAAAACTTAATAAATTATTTAGCCTAATAATTCAAAAGATTAGATTTTATTTTGCTTTAGTTCAAACTTACAACAGAAAAACGAAATAGAAAAGTGGAACATTATACTAAATAACCACGGGATCAGATAAAATGTAATAATAAATTATCAGTAATAAAGTGTTAACTGACTGTGAGAAACTTTTAAACTTTCATTCATAAAAAGCAACAATCATAAAACCATTAATAAATTAAAAAAAAAAATCTTATTAAAACTGAAAGGATTAGATATGATTACCAGGTGTTTAATCCATAATGATAAACTTCAAATAAAAATTATTTAAGCCGAAATTTAACAAAAAAAAAAAAAATGTATAATAACAAAAAATGTCCACCAAATAATATTGGAACCGAAGACTGAGATCGAAATAACTATAACATGGTTTTTCACTTATAAGTTTTCTCTTATGTAAAACTTTTAAATTCTTATAATTAGGTTAACTGTGAAAAACGTGACAAAAATCGTGTACCAAATATCAGTCATATCGGAAGTTTTGTTGCCCTTTAATTGGCTCCTAAACAAAAAAGGCATTCAATCATTTGTAAAAACTTCTACTTCTAATCGGACTTTGAAAACCATTAAGCCATTACTGTCTTCAAATATGTTATTGTGGATTATACCCAGCAAAAAATTTTCAAAAAGGTAAGCGGGTTTGTAATCAAGCATTTTGGGCAGAACGCATTCCTTACTAGATTACCTACTCGATTCTTTTAACAGGGCGTGAGACTAAAATAATTGATTCTTTAGAATTGATTATTTTTTTTTACCGAAGAACCATTTACTTTATATTTTTAAGAACTACATACATTTTTTAATAAAGAAATAGTTCCATTGTAAAACTACGAAGTACTTACACAAAAAAAAATAAATAAATGGTTCCCTAGAAAAAATAAGAAGTACTTACATTAAAAAAAAAAAGTAGTTCCATAAGTAAATTCAACTTTTACTCATACGTGATTCTCCTAGGTCACTCAAATATAACGATCAAAATTCATACGGAAATAAAATCCTAAAAAGTGAAACATCGAATTGTTATGATAACATGGGTTTGTCATAATTTTGGAGCTATAAACCACGAAAATATAAATTTTACAAAAAAAAGAACAATTCAAAATTGAAAAACAAAAATATGACTCACGCACAATCACCCTCGAAATTTTTTTTTTTTTTACACTCACTCACGATAACGTCAGTAATTTCAACTTCCACTCACAATTTTCTGCTCACGTGCGCTTCCCTAATTTATACCTAACCACAGTTTAACAAAATTTAGGCAACATGCATAAATTTAGGCAACATGAGATAAATTCTTTAAAATTGTATAACTTCTTTTTTCAAAATGAGGAACTACTTCAAATGACGTCCTTTTATTCAGAAAAAGTATATGATTACTCTTGATTACAAAAAGTTAAACATATAAGTTAATAACATTGTTATTTTCTTTTAAGTAAATAATTACTTTGTTATTGAGTTCATGCTTTCTGGTTTAAATTTAAAGAATTGATTACAATACTACTTGCTTTTTTGACTCTATCGTTGGAATGAGTTTGGTATTGCAGTTACTAAATTTGGCAATGAGATATGTAAGCAAGTGTGGGCATCACCTTCTTTTTGGAATGTGTAATTTTTTCCTGGGTAAATTAGCACACACTGATAATAATCCATGCGTGAAATTACGAAAAAAAGGTCAAATAACGAAACTTTTTGTAAAATAAACGAAAATTTGTACATTTTACGAAATTTTTTGTAGTTTTGGCCATAATTTTGTATTTTTATGCATGGATTAATATGAGTGCAGGGACGGAACATAATTTTATAGATATGTGGCAACAAACAAATAAGGATCGGAATTAGTGACTATAATGATTAAATATTTAGTGCACTCGTGTAAATAAAGTCGCAAAAAAATGATTTTTGAAAAAAGCAAAAACGTGTTGCAAACTATGACATTTCCAAATTGTTAGACGTCCAAAATAGGTATTAAAAGTGGTCTCAGGAGGTACAAACTCGGATCAAACTCCTTTTTTAAAAATTCATTCAAAAAATTGTATTGTTTCATAATACACTGCGTTGCAAAACTATAATTTCCCAGTAATTTCATAAAATTTCGTAACCTGGTTAAAAAAGTTCATATATGGACATATATGGTTGCGTATATAGGCAACTATGGGCATATATGTCTCATATATGGACGTATATGGAAGTGTATGTTAAATCATATTCTCAAAAGAGGGCCATGTGTTGGCAAATTATATGTGTGCAAAAAGATCTCGTATATGAACATATATGGAGGTATATGTGCGCAATTAAAAAACGAATCGTATGAATCGTATATATCTTCATTATGATCATATATGGGTATAACTTATCATAGATGTCCATATATGGTTCAATGTATAAACATATATGGTCTCATATATGACCATATATGGTATCATATATGACCTTATATGGTCTCATATATGACCATATATGGTTGGATCCGAAAATGATCCATATATGATCATATATGCAAATAGGAACATATATGATCATACATAGTCATACTGGCTCATATTTGGGACTCGACATGTATGGACATATCTGATATGTTATATTAATATATGATCATACGTTATTATATCAATATATGATCATACGGTATTATATGTGATCATATATGTTCATATACGATTCCTTTTTTACTTGAACTTGAAGTATGTATATGGAAGTATATGTGACTCCATATACCAAAATACTCATATAAGGACGAATATATCGTATTAACCAAATTTAAATATGAAAAATGTATTAAACTTAAGTAAATAGTTTTTAATTGATTTACTTTTTAAAATTGACAGAAAAGATTTGAAACATCTGAAAATGGAGTATCCAATCAGTTGTATAAACCCAGTTCAAAGACCGATTATAAACAACTTTAATTCTCAGCCTAATTCATAATGACTCGATTCATATTTTTATTTTGTAGCACATATACAAATTTCATAAAAACTTAAGTACATCAGTAGAGAATCCCCACTATTTACCCACCAAAAAATAACCCGGATTTGGTAAGCAGTAACTACATTTGTATGCTTCCAAAATAGCGCGTCACTGCTTAGCATACAATAAAGCAATTAGGGAAGGCATTTTGTTGTGCTTCCCGAAACGCCTTCTTTGAAGCAGTAAATAATGCTTACAATGAAGCAATAAAGAATGCATACCATGAAGCATTAATATTGTCAACATTTTTTTTTTTTTTTAAAGAGAAGCAACATTTAGTTGCTTTCTTTGGAAAGGGGATAGTGGAGAGATGAAAGGTGGTGAAAGATGAAGGGCTTCAAACATGACAACACTGTAATTGCGCGAGATGACAAGTCTTAGAACAGTTGTTGCTTGCCACCTGATGTAGAGTTGGCGAATTTATTGAAGCTTTTTGTTTCATAGCCCTGATTCATTATTTTACTTCGGTGGGGTTAAATGCTATGGGAACACCGAAGGTGGGTGTAGCGATACATATAAGTGATAGAAAACTCATACATATTATTTTTCTAAATTGATGTTGTCGTCACCGGGAATCGAACCCGGGACCATGCGTGTAACAGTCCAACACGCTAACCATTTCACCACAACGCCCAAACAAAAAGCGCCTCTTAATGCCTGAGAGGGCATGAATTTATTGCTTATAAGAGCACATGTAAGAAGCGTTTTTCACCTGCTTAAAAGAGACATACCAAGTGGGACATCGCGAACAACAATCATGCCTTCATGCTGGGTATGTACTCTCCCTGTCAGTAAAATAAATATTTTTTTTTTTTTCCTTTTGTCTTCATTACGACAATATTAAAGCATTTTACTCTTATTTTAAAATTTCATTAAGTTCAGAAGTTGTTCTTTTTTTGTTGACAAGTAAGTCCACACAAAAGTAGAAAATATGTTTCAGTAATTATTGTTAACCTTATGAAGCGCAAATGGCAGTATAATCGTTACTTAAATTAAAACATTGTTAAACAGGACATTACAGATAAAAATACGTTCAATTAGCATAAATTGTTGAACAGTAAGCTTACATTTGCCTTTATAATTTCTAAGTTACACTTAAAATTGCACTCAGGGAACTTCTGTTTTAAAAATATGTAGTTGTTTGTATTGTAATACAGTTTCTTTATTTTTAATGTAAATGTCAGTCATTTGTAGATTTGTTTATTTTTTACTAACATATGTGGTTCATTTTTACTACAATTGTAGTTCATTTCTGGAACACTAAAAACAAATGACAATGTTAGTGAAATGTCAGTTGTTTTTAACTACATTTGCAGTGGTATTTACCTACATAGTATTCTAAGTGTGATGAATGCTTTAAGAAGTTATAACAACTTTTTCGTGTTATAGTTATTTTGATCTCAGTCTTTAATAAAAGATTATTTAAAAACTGATTTTTGTATTATTTCGATCAAAGGACTTAAAAAATCCTCCAAGTAATAAAATATAAAAATCTTATTAGAAATTCCAAACAACAAATTCCAATTATTAAAATCTTTACATTTAATGTTAAGCATACAAATTGAAAATCCCTAAAATTTAATCCATTCATTAAATCAAGCCGGAATTCACATACAAAGTTAAAAGAAAATGTTCATTTTGTAAGGCAAATGTCAAGTAGTATTAATATGCTAACAACATTTTTTTAAAACAGGTAACAAAAAGAAAATTGTGTTTTTATGTCCTATACAAAATTTTCCTACTGGAAAAACTCTTGCATCGCCTATTTCCATAGACTAGAGTAGAGTGTGGGTGCAATATGTTTACCAGGCTTTTTAATACGGATAGTGGTGATTTAAATGATTAGACAAGGAAGGGAAATACTAAAATTTAATATGAAACGAAAGAGAGAGTAGAATAATGCTCAATAAAATTACGCACTTTGTAAAACAATACGCATTAATTGTATTCACTCACAGAGTACTGAAATGTTGTAGTAGGTTGGAAATTATTTATGTAAGGAACATTTTATTTGTTTTGGATAATTTATTTGTTTTGGAAATATTTCTTAGACTCTAGACTTTCGAATATGAAAGTTTTCTTAGAATATGTTTCTATAGAAACAAATGTTTAGGGTCTGAAAATGTATATTAGGCAAACATTCCCAGAATATGAGAATTGGTTAACTATTAAACCACGTTATAGATCCGCTGGATATTTATTAACTAAACTTTGAAGATTATAGAACAAGGCTTCATTATGAAATTTTTGTATTTTTTGCCTTAAACCGCCCTCTAGTGGAAATATTATCAATTAAAGTTGAAACTTTGACAGAATATAAATCCTAGACGGTCGAAGATTCTGTGAATAAATCGCTATACAAAAATATATGGAAATTTAATTATTTTAATTTATTTATTTATTTATTTAATATCAATACAAAGGAAGCCTTCATGGCCAATTATATATGTATTGTAAGATAAATAACTATGTACAGTAATAATAAAAACCTTAAATATAAAATGCAAAAATGCATATTATCCTAGCGTGTAATTGGCTCCCCAGCCACATAAACATTACGAAAATATAATAAATATAAAAGTCCCATTAAGCCAAAGATACAAATAAACGTAGACAGAAGAAAAACAATTTTTTGTTTTATTATTCCGTCCCAAAAGTATAGTAAAACTATCATGTCTGCACATTATTAAAAAAATTTAAAAGTTTTCCCTTATAATTAGGATAAGAATACGAAAATAGCCTAAGTAGAGTTGGAAGATAGTTCCAAATACGATAGACTCTTACCAAAAACGAACGATCAAATATTGTGAGATGACCCAGAGGTACATCAATTTGAATATTACGTGTTGAATTTATAAATGTAAATTCATTTACAAGAAATTGAGGTTGTCCACATTTCATGATTTTATAAAAATGAAGTAATAGACGTAGTTTTAGATAATCATGAAAAGAACACCTCAAAAACTCAGGGACAAGTTCAGAAACACGAATATGATCCTGTATTCTCACGTCGAATATGTAACGAACAATTTTTCTAATAACTCTTTGAAGTCTATCTACATTATAAGAAAAGGTTCCAGAAAACACCTCAAGGCCGTAATTAAATTGTGACATTAGCAAAGAATTAGCCAAAAGATATCTTACATGTCTTGGTGTGTACGCTCTCAAAGAATATAGTCTTCTTAAAGTAAGACAAACCCTATTTGACAGAGAATCAATATGATCATCAAAATTTAGATTCGAATCCAAAACAACACCAAGGCATTTAAGAGAATTCACATAGTCAATTAACTGACCATTAATACTAATCCTAGGAAACAAGCAATTCTGATTTTGCAACTGAAAATATACTGCCTTAGTCTTAGCCGAATTAATCTCTAAGTAATTTAAATACATCCAATTGGAAATTAAATTTAAATGGTTGTTCAAGCAAGTCTCTAAGTGGGTAATATGTTTAGAATCAGCACTATACAATAAAAAAATATCATCAGCAAATACATATGACTTACAAAAATCGTTATTCATTAGGGAAATACAATCATTCAAATAGGTTAAAAAAAGTATAGGTCCCAGTACAGACCCCTGGGGTACACCTGATGTAACAGCACTTACACTCGAACTAAGGCCACCTAGAGAGACAAACTGTGATCGATCTAATAAATAAGAATAAACTAGCTTACACGCCGATTTAGAAAAGTTGAACTTAACCTGTAGCTTATTTATGAGAACATTATGATTAATACGATCAAAAGCTTTGGTAAGATCCAAAGAAATCATAGCACAATTTTGATGATGATCCAATTTTCTCCTAACTGTATCAGTAAGAGAAAGTAACAAAGAGGTTGTATTGTGATTTCGCCGAAAGGCAAATTGATTAGGATGAAGTAAAGAGAAATGTTCAAAATGGTATAAAATCTGTATTTTCATAATGTTTTCAACTATTTTCGACATCGCAGGTAAAATACTTATAGGCCTCAAATTATCTACGTTATAATGCCCACCCTTAGAAATTGGTACAACACGGCCTAACTTCCACGCAACAGGAAATTTTGAGACAGTAAAAATATTGTTTATAAGCTGAAGAAGCAATGTGGAAATCAGTGGGAATATAATTTTAATAAAACTGATGGGAATCATATCATAGCCAATAGCATTTGACTTAACAGAGTTTATCGCAAGTATAAGTTCATTTTCCGTTATAACATTAAAAGAAAAAGAATTAGGACTCTCAATGAAATTATCAAAATTAAATTCACCCAGGTGGTTTGGTACAAGATTATTTAAAAATCCAGTAGCAATTGATTCAACATCGGAATCGCCATGATCAAAACTTTAACCCATTTTTAAACATTGTTTGGAATAATATCGCAGTTTTTGATAATTTTTTCAAAATTGTCATTTCGCAGCCCTGACATTATGATTTTTTTATGTGTACTAGTGTTTTAATAAAAACCACCCATTTTTTATGTTTTAAGTAAAAGCGGAATAAATTTTGGTATATTCGAGTCTTTGTGTATTTGGAAAATTCATGGTCCGATCGGTCCAAAACATTTTCTCATCAACATATTTGCTATAAAAAAAGTCTTTAGAATCGGAAAAGTTTTGAATCCAAGGGTATTTAAAAAAAAAAGAAAATTTGAGGCATTTTCTGAGTAAAGCAAAAATATGCTTTATTATACACAATTTGTTTATAGGAAGGTTAAACTAAAAAAAGAGCCAGCCAAATGGCGAGTTTATCCGCAGGTTCTCTCTCACATCCACATTGAAAAAAGTAAAACCCGAAAAAATCTAAATTTATTCGATACATTCCTCAGACTATTCAGGTTATCGAAGTACCTGCTTCGCAGATATCTGAGACGCCGCTTTTCAGTCTCGGACACTTGCGAAGCAGATGCTGTATTATTTATTCATCCGTGCACCCACAGCCTCTACAATATTCTGCACCATTTGGTCTATCCCATGAGAGTTGATCAAGAGTTTTAGTTCTCCTTAGGCTAGCCTAAGGTCATAGCGTCTGAAATATCGTACAATTAGTCAAAGCCGTCTAGATTTCATCCGGTATGTTCTTAATCACACCTCACAGAAAAGGTCTTTAGTCTGTAGAAAAACATTTTAAGGTTTCTCTGTATCTAAAATCTTTTCAAAAGGAAAATCTTGAAGATTTTCAATAGGAATTTATCCTTAGAATCTCTGCTATATGAAAAATCCTGTAAATATGAGATTATTTCTGTAGGAATTATTAAAATATTAAAGATTATTTCCCAAAATATAAAAGATTTTTTGTACGAAAAAAAAATTTGAGAATTTTTTCATAGAAATTGCTACTTGAGATCTAAGAATTTTTCAAAGGGAAAAAAGTCCTCGGAATTTGTAATTGTTTCATAGCAAAATGTCCTTGCACTCCAATGATTTTTCTTAAGATAGAAAATGGGTATTATTAATATATTTTTTTTGGTGAGAAAAATCTTCAAAATGTGAAGACCTTTAACAAAAATATCAAACGATTTTATAATAAAATAAAAATGTTTAAAATTTAATTTTAAAAAGACCTGGTGTCACCCTAATAAAATGGATAGAATATTTTGTATTGGTTTAAGAATCAACAAGAACTGAAATCAAAATCACTACAACAACAACCCATACTAACACAGATTATACAAGAAGAACTACATCAATAATACACGCACATTCTCTACTCAATCGGCCATTCCGAAACCAACAACAAATAAACTACACACAGAAAAAAATTTAGCTATTTGCCGACTGAAATTGGGTTACTACGAATCAAATTCGGTTATTACGAATTTCAGACGGTTGGCACAACTTAACAATTGATTTCACAACAAAGTTCGGTTAATTCAAGAGAATTTTAGTTGCAACACGCAAAATATTCTGAAATCTAATGTAAATATCGTTGTATTAACTGAATTTAAAAGTTGTCAAAATTGAAATACACTTTTTAATTCGGTTGGCACTTTATTTCTCTATGTGTACACACAAATTGAAGAAGCGTCTTCTTTGATACAAACGATGGTGTTTTTATGTACGTACGTACATTTTGAAAAGCATGTTGCACATGAGTTGTGGGTAGAAGTTTTAGAATTTTTTTATTTTGTATTCCGTAGCGGGATGTCAATGCAATAAGACGCATAACGGATCTATATAAAAATTTTATTTCAAAAATATAAATTCTATAGAAAAAAAAAATACGTTAAAATTTAAAACAAAAAACACGCGCCAAAATTGGAATGCCAAAAACTTGACAGAAAAAATTTTATTGATCGAAATTTTTGACTATAACTTGTAAATTGTTTAAAAGTGTAATAATATTTATAATTATGCATGAATTAACATGCCTTATTACTTTTATTATTGTTAATAGTGTTGTTGAGTAGTGAAAGTTTTTTGTTTTTTTTTTTGCCAAAATTAAATTTGAAAATATTTTATTCGTGTAAACACTCATTAAAACACAATCAAGTCAACATGTCTATAATTATAGTATTGAATAAATAAACACAAAAATAAATTAAATATTTATTAAACAATATAAACAAATACTGCATTAAATTGGATTTTATTAAATTTGTACCCAAGTGGATTTAAAAACGCAAACAAACTCAAAATGTTTGTCACAGTGGATAATGCAACAAATACTTTTTTCTCAGGTAATGGATTCATTTTTTTTTTTTTTTTGTAATACAAATTTTGTATTAGCAATAATGGTACCGAAATTCGGTACTTTTTTGTCGTAAATGGTACTTTATTGTTTTTAAGCAAATAAACTGTATAATTTAGTACACTGAAAAATGGGTCTGCAATTTAAGTACCTAATACACAGAAAAATATTTATTGTCTCAATAAAAATGTTTTTGGTATATAATTCTCATAATCTTTTTACTTAAAGTCTATGGTCTAAAAGAAAAATATAAAATTAACATAAATGGACGGACACTAGAGGGGCAGTTTTTTTTTTGTATGAAGAAACACTTTTTTGAAAAATATTAATTTATTGTTCAGAATATTGTAGTAGTAGGTCTAAAAGTTATTTGTTGCAAAATTTAAAAAAAATCGGATAGCTTTTACCAGTGGCGTTCCGCTACCAAAGTTTTCGGTATTTGAAAATTTTTTCTAAAATTTCTTTAATAAAAATATTTTGTAATACATCATCTCTAATTTCACACATAATTATGTTCAAATAAAAGCAGATTTTGTGTAGTATTTTAGTGTAAAAAACAATAAACACATCGTTTCGAAATTCGATTAACGGTTTTCGTGATATTGCGATTTGATTTTCACCAAAAACGGAGTTTTTTCTTAGAATTTATTGTTTTTACACTAAAATACTATACAAAATCTGCTTTTATTTGATCATAATTATGTGTGAAATTAGAGATGATGTATTACAAAATAGATTTTTGTACATTAATTTAAATTTTTTTTCCATTCATCATAGGCCTGCTTACAGGTCGCCAAGGGTTAAGTAACCTGATTTTTCTTAATTTCGCACCACAAAACTATTGGACCTAGTGCTACAACAATCAAAATATTAATTAATGCAAATCAAAAGTTAAAGAAAATATTTTTTCAATAATCATGTGTATAAAATTGAAGAGCATAACAATTTTACTTTGTAAATTTTCTGTTTTCCGAGATATTGTATGTAGGTAAATTTATAAGTTATCTCTAAACTAATTTTGACATAGTTATGCTCAAATAAAAGTAGTTTTATCTACTTTGCTACTGCAAAAAATACAAAAATCAGGATCATTGTTAAAAAATTTGTAGAATGGAGAAAAAAACTGCAGTTTTGTAAAAATCAAGTCGCAATATCTCGAAAACCGTTTGTACGATTTAAAAAGTCTTTAAATATTAGTGCTTAGAATTCCAAAATTAATTCAAAATGATGTGTCGCAAAATATGTTTTTCAAAAATCGAAAATTTTGTTAGGGTATATGCTATCCGATTTTTTTCAAATTTGCTCGACCTAACTTTTAGACTTAGTTCTACCATTTTTAATAGGATTTATGGTTTAATTAAAAAAATTTCAATGAAATTTTGACTAAAAAAAAATAAAAAATATAACAGATTCCTTTATTAGTCTAAATTCAAATATTTTTTATATATATATTTTTTTTTTGGTTTTGCGAAAATCCCCAGCAAGGGACCCGAACTCGCCGATTTTTATGAACTTTGGATATGTTGTAAAGGAGCTAAAAAAAAGGCACGTATTTTTTTTTAGCTGTCCAATCTCACGTTTAAGGGTTTAAAAAGTATTCAACGCTTCTTCAATTCATTAGTTTTTCAATGAAAACTTGTATTTATTAGTTTATGAAATTAAGATTTATTTTTACTCAAGAAAACAAAAATTTTTATACAAATATTGCTTATATGGTGGACCCAGAGTTGTCATATGTATGAATTATTTGAAATTAAAAATCGCATAAAATCCGAACGATTTCGAAAAGCTGAGACACCTCCACGGAAAATTCTCAGACATCCCAACGATTAAACAAATAGGCATTACTATGCATTATTTTATACAAATATATAAATACAACTATAATTCCTTAATAAAATGCCAGATTTAATGTTACTTAAAACACATTTTTTTTTTTCGAAGAACAAAAAAATACTTGAAAGTCTTTAGACATAAGTGAACGTGTCTTAAAACCTCCTTTCATTTGATCCTAAATTTGTCTATAGTTACTTTAAATATAACGAAATAAACCGTTAAAACGTAAAATGGGATAATTTTTGACCACGCACACAGCAAAAAAAGCGCATCATATTATGATAGTTTAATAACATTATGTTATAATTGCAATGCGTAACAATCATAATATGAACGTAGCAAACATATTATGATTCTAAATGACGATAAAATCGTCCTCGGTAATCATAATAAAGGGTCCGCCAAATAACTTTTTTTTTTTGAACTCCTGAACCAATTGGACTTTGTATGGCGACACACCAAGGTCTTTATGCAAAATTCGTCTCAATGATGTCTCCGAAATGTTCAATTGTTAAGAACGACGGTGAATTGATGTTGATGGCGCTTCACGCACACTTTCTGCCACAGCAGCAATATTCTCGGGTGTACGCACTGTTTTTGGCTTTTCACGCTTTGGTTTATCGATGAGGATGCCAGTTTCTTTCACTTTTTTCACAAGATAACGAACATACGGACCATATTCGTTCAGCGGAAGGATAAAACTAATTATCTGTCAAATCAGACATGAGCTAAGTGTTACCATTCACGAAATAAGCACTAATTGAAAAAAAAAAGTTAGATGGCGGACCCTTTATGATCAGCCAGAATCATGTATATGATAATTAGGATCATAATATGATAATTTTGTGTCGACTATCATGTTCATTCATATTTTAGTTTCCTGGTAAATGAAAATTAATGAAATAATAAATAAAAAAAATAATGGATGAAAATCGGTTAACTCAATCCTCAATATTTAACAGACAAAACGTTAGAAAAAAATAGATTTCTTTGGTTTGTTTTTGAAATTCGAAAGTTTTTTATTTTCCTTTAATTACAAAACACAACCAACACACTAAAAAAGGCAATATTTGTATTTTCTATGTTTGTATGAGACTTTATCTGAGTGTACTAAGAAAATGTTTGTTCATATTCTAAAGCAAATGTTAAATTCGTTTATCGAAAAGTTTTATTAGCTTAATTTTGTTTAAACATTACATTACTAAAAATTACAGTTAAAACAATGGTGTATTTACTTAAAAAGGCAACAAACGTTTTTACCTTTAAAAATAACTAAAAATGTAGTTATTCTAAACTGTTAAAAATAACCAACAAGTGTAGTAAAAATAATAACTAACACCCAGAAAACAGACTCGGTAGCAGCAACCGTATTTGTTGGCAATCGAATGCTTCGGTTGTTGGGGCCAAATTTTTTGGTTGTGATAATAATTATTCAAGAAAAACAACAGAAATTTGTCACGACAATTGAATTTCGATTGCCTTAACAAAATTCAGCGATAACTACCCACATATTCTATAGATTTAATCGAACAAGTCCATTGCCAACAAATATTTTTGCTACTACCGAGTCTGTTTTCTGTGTGTTAACTACAAAAATTTAGAAAGCAACTGACAAAATGATATAAAAACTACTTCTTTTAACATATTTGTTCGGTATTTTAAAAGTATTTTTAAATAAAAATAATATTGTTTCCTTCATTTAAAATAAAAATTGTATACACTACATTAAACTTAAAATTAGAAGTCAAAATTGCAAAAGGTACTAATTATTATGTATTTCAGACAAAATAACATTTTCTGATTAAATTTTTACAGGAAGCTTTATTATTTATCTGAAAACTATGAATATACCAGGCGCGCAACCAGCAAAACGTTTTGGGGGAAGTTAGATTGTTTTTACAAAATATTCTATTATTTGCTATATTTTTGTATTGAAAAAATTAATTTTGGAGAAGGAAATGTCCCATTTTCCCTGACCTGGATCCACGCTTTGAATATACATATTCATATTACATACATGAATTAAACGCGAATTTTCAAAAACTCAATAAAATTTTGTATTTTTTGAATAACTAACGAAAATTAACTGATGGCCGCAAAAATATTGTTTTGGCAGTGGTTTATTATAATACTAAAATTAACAAACTACTTACGAAAATTCAATACTTTTTGTTAGTTGATTTTTTAAATAACTATCATAAAAGTTGTTTTGTATTATTTTATAGAAAAACAACTGTAATCGCAGTTAAAACACAAAAAACTGTCGTTTAGTAACTGTCGCGACTCCAGAAATTAATATACACGGAAATTTCATATGCCATGATGTACAATTGCAGGTGTTTGTTTTTTTCTGTACACTGATGCGTATGAAATTTCCCTTTATATTAATTGCTGCAGCCGCGCATGTGAATATATGTATATTAAATTCAATAAAAAACGAATTCACTCTTTTAAAATTCATGTTAACATTTTATTAACAAAAAATGCACCATTAGCAAGAGTATGTACAAATGTAAAGTGAAGTAGTTAAGTTCGAATTAAAATTAATTGTAACATATAAAAGAAAAAACCATAGACAATACAAGTTTCAATGGTTATTTCCGCTTCTTTTTTTTCGGTGGGCATATTAACCGGAAGCTTTTATTATACATAAATATTATTCAAAATCAGATGAACACAATTATAATGACAAAAATTTATTTAAAAAAATGTTTAACAGAAAATAATGAAGATATAAATCAAATAAATTTACACTAATTAAATTAAAAAATTATGAAAATACAAAATAAAAATTCGTAACATCAAAAATAAAACGATCATAAATCAATTCATCACAAACACAGTGGTGGCAATTGGACTTTTTTTTTGAGCATATTTACTTTTAGTTCACAGTTTTAAGCGATTTTGAAAATAATAAAACTTGAAAAATAGTTGACTGAATTAAAAAAAAAAATCGATTCTTATAGGTCGATTTATAAAAATCATTCATTTTTTATCTTTAATAAATTGGCAAAATTAACGAAACATTTTTTTGGTAACTTTAAAGATTTTGTTTTGAAAATACAAAGGCTTTGTTTCCAACTAATTTTGATTACAAAACAAAATAAAAAAAGTGTCCTCAGATTTCACTAGAAAATAATAATACCTCCCATAGAGGAATATTTTACTATTTACCAACTGAAATTCGGTTACTACCAATTTATTTTAACTGCACACAGAGAAATAAAGTACCAACCGAATTGAAAAGTGTATATTAATGCCAACAACTTATAAATTTAGTTAGTACAACGATATTAACATTATATTTCTTAATATTTTGGGTGTTGCAACTAAATTGCAGTTGAATTAACCGAACTTTGTTGTGAAAACGAATGTTAAGTTGTGCCAATCGTCTGAAAATTTAAAAAACTAAGTTTGAGTCGTAACGGAATTTCAGTTGGCAAATAGCTACATTTTTCTCTGTGTGTGAATTATATTTGTAACACCCAAAATATTCAGAAATCTAATGTAAATATCGTTGTACTAATTGAATTTATAATATGTTACCATTAATATACACCTTTCAGTTCGCTTGGCACTTGATTTCTTTGAGTGCTTAAATTTCAGATACATTTCGTTTATATCCCCATAGCTTCAAAAATGTTTTAAAGCAAAAATATTGAACAAATTAAAATTTCGTTCATTTTGACAATTTATAAAGAATATAAGAAAAGGTTTTTTTAAAAGTCGGCCATGACGAATCGATCCGAAATTTAGTCAGCCAATTTTTAAAAGTTAAATTTTCAAATTCGTATTAAACCGTGAGCTGTAGGCAAATTTGTTAAAAAGAAAAGTACAATTTTCCCCTGTGTGCCAAGATTATTTTCGATTTTTTTAACACAAGGTGCAGATAAATAAAATTTAGCAGCAAATTAATTTTAAATGTTGTTGTTTTTTTATAAAATTTTTTTAAAAATCAAAAAAAAAAATCAATCGTACAAGGAGTATTCCGATGGCTTTAATCCGATATTAATAATATTCGGATATGTGAAATTCGGAGGGTTCAAAAACATATAAGAGACACCAATTTTGTTCAGCAGCCCAATCCCATGTTTAGGTGCTCGAAAGTGGCGTCAAAAATTACCGCATTTTTCGTTTATTCTGTTTATTTGATTTTATTTTGAATACATTTTTGATCAATGGACCAAAATGAAAGAGTTATTGTAGACACATTGACTGGTATATGAAACATGTCCAATAAATTTCAAGTATTTTTGTTATTTTAAAAAAATTGTGTTAAATGACATTAAAACTAACGTTTTGTTAAGGAGTTTCGGTTAGGTTTAGCTAAATTATATCTATATTAATGATCATGGCAGCGACTTTCATGTATTAAAAATTCAAAATATGCACTTAAATCGAAATATGCACTTAAAACCAAAGAATATGCACTAAAAATGCTAAAATACACACTAAAAATAAAATAAATATACACTTAAAATTCGTGAATTTTCAAAAAATCTATTTATTATTCCAGAGCTTTGGAATTAAAAACGAAATCCAATATAAATTGCTAACAAATGACA
Organism: Delia radicum; assembly: GCA_021234595.1. Classification (NCBI taxonomy): domain Eukaryota; kingdom Metazoa; phylum Arthropoda; class Insecta; order Diptera; family Anthomyiidae; genus Delia; species Delia radicum. The sequence continues at coordinate 240,206,284 of CM037851.1, read as the reverse complement.
ACTGGATGCTATGTTAAGGGTTACAAAAGCTTCCCGTTGTTTATTTTTTATTAAATCTTGATTTTAATATTTCCAAGAAATATGCAATTAAATTGAAAATGTCAAAATATGCGTTTACAGCAAAATATGCACTTATAACCAAGTATGCAAATATATGCATTAATATCAAAATATGGAAAAATATGCATTTATAACAAAATATGGAAAATATGCAACAGCAAATCGATGCCATTTTGTTGCAAATTCTATTGGGTCAAAATCGATCGCTACAGACTGCAAAATGGCATCGATTTGTTGTTTCTGCGACTACGTAGAAAAATTTTTCTCAGCACAGCCACTAACATATTTGTGAATGACTTTTTCACAGCAGCAAAAAAATTAAAATTTTAAACATTTTTGGTAAACTACTGGATATTATATGATACCTTAAATTAAAGCTGAAAGTCTTGGCTTTAATTGAGAGTCATTTTAGACCTCAATTTATTTTGAAATAAATGTATTTAAAAAAAAGGGCCAGTTCATATTTTGGTATAAATGTATATCTTGCCTGTAAGTGCATATTTTTTAGTTTTTGTTGCACATTTTGCATTTATTTGCATCTTTTGTAAAAATTAATATTAAGGTTTGATTTAAACTAACAAAAGTAAGCATTTGTAAACTTTAGCGCAGCACTAATCCAAATAGAGACAAATCTATATTAGATTTAATTTTTAAACCATCGCTCTCGAGTATCAATACAATTCTTAAAAATCGACTAAGTTTAAGTTCATATTTTTTATTTTTGTGCATATTTTTGGATTTAAAGTGCAAATGTTTTAGTTTTTAGTGCATATTTTTATTTAAGCGCATATTTAAAAAAATTACTGCTTATTTTAAGGTCATATTTTAGATTTTTTAGTTCCGAAAGTCGCTGCCCCATTAATGCCTATTTAGTTTAATCGAGGGGGTGTCTAAGCTTTTTTTTCGATATTTGTAACTTTTCGGCTTTTATGCGAATTTCTGCGAACTCTGTTTTCAATAAACGGCAACCCTACACTCGTAAAACACTCCCGTACACTTAGTTAAAAATTCTGTTACAACAAGAGAAAATAGTAACTGAACTTGCGCCAGCAGAAGATGATTTATTATTTCCCTATGACAATTATTTCGGTATTTTAGAGATAACGTTATTATAGTTATTTCGGTATAAGGATATTGGTATTTTAGTTATATCGGTAACGGTATTTTACGGATAATGGTATTTCAATTATTTCGGTAAAATTATTGTATGGGTAGCGATAGTCAATAGAAAGAGTTTCGAATGTCGAACGGTATTTTAGCGGTATGTTAAACATAAGCAACAGAAAAAATTAGTTCAACTGATTTATAACCCGTTTAACAGACTTTTAAACTAACTTTTTTTTATGAGTGTATGTTACTATATAGGCAAAATGCAACATACAAATAAATCTAATTTTTGTTAATTGTAGACATGTTTCTACACAAAAATGTTAAATTTTTACCCTAACTTGTTACACTGTATCGTGAGATTGGGCCTCAAAAAAGTACTTTTCCTTAATTTATGATTCCGAAAGAATCTTATTGTTAGTAAAATAATTTTGGATAACGTGTCAGTGTTAACCCCTACACTCATTGAAATAAACCTGTAAAAATTGCAGAACCAAGAATTAGTTAAAAATTACATTTCCGAAAAAACTAACAAAATTATCAGAATTTTCTTGTTAAATATTAATAAAATAAGAACAGAAAGAATAAAACTGTTAACTTTACAAAATATTATTTTTATTTGAGTTAAAATTCAACTCGAATACAACTAAAATTTTGTGAACTTAACGGTTTTATTTTTTCTGTTCTTATTTTATTATTAATTTTTAACAAAAAAAATCTGCTAATTTTGTCAGTTTAATTGAAAATAGAAATTTACTCTGCTAAAATTAGCATAAACTTTTACTATGAAAATGAAAATTATTCAAGTTCGAGGCCATACTCTATATTTCTTCATTAGGATATTGTCCTAACAAATAATCTATAGAGTTTTTTGTTTTCAAATTTATTATTTGACCCTTTCAGGAATGTGTTGATAGATCTATTTCGGGAATTTTCTAGGTTCCCATCATCAGAACACGTTTTGAAAGCGGTAACAATCCTATGGCAAACATCAAACATTCATATGAACTAGTTTACTCACTACATGAGAACTAATATACATATGAGTTTGAAGTTAAAGATTATAACCATTGATCAAAAATAAATTGAAAACTTGTTTGATGTGCAAGGTCCACCTCTGGTGGATATTCAATACACGTTTTTTACTAATTTTTTGTAGACTGAAACAGCAAACAAAAACTAAAATATCAACAACATTTTTGCTATCAAAATCAAATAACAGTATATTTTATAAAAATGAACAGTTTTTGCAAAAAAAAAAATTGTATATTGCTGATTTCAGAAGAGCAGATTTTTAAAAATTTCACATATTTTATGATTTTTTTTTGCCTACTACTATTCAGCAATTTTTTTTTTAATTTGTTACTGTCAATTAACTAAAATTTAGCTCAAATATAACTAATTATTTGTAGATTTAACAAATTTATTTTTGCAATTCGTATCTTACTAATATTTAGCAAAAAAAAAACCACAAAAAAAAATCAGCTAATTTCAGCAGCTTTTTCTGCAATGTAAATTTGTATTAATTTTTAAAAGTTTTAGCACCCACCACACTACCCAATTAATACTCAAACCTTCTCTTAACCTATAAATTTTGTTTTCTTTTCAGATAATCCCTATTATTTCTATAATGATCCCAAATCTCCTCGCACACCCGACTCACAGAACTCTAATAAAGGCTTTTCCATATTCAAAAGACGCAATTCAAAAGGCAATAGCCCTCGTTTGGCTATGCCGGAACAAACACGTTTAATAACCTCTGCAAATCTAGATACAGCGGCATCATTAACGTTGGGTAGTCCACGGGCAAGTTTCGGTTTTACACATGTAAGTGGAATTTTTCCATAATTATGTATTTAAATTGCTATTAATCACATGTTAAAGAAATCCCGGGTGCGGTGGGCGGAAACATGAAAATATTACAGAAATGAAGCAAAATAAAAATTAAAGAACTTCCTCTGTTTTTTTTTTGTTTCTATGTTTATTTTTCCAGCAATCTTTTGAACTACAACCATTGATGCCCCATCATCAGCAGCAGTCAGCGGCACAATTACAAACACAAATTACAGCTCCGTTACACCAAAGACGTCAACGTTCATCTAATTCACATTCGGAAACATTTCGCGAACGTTTAGGATCCTGTAATGAAGCAACAAATCATCAGCATAATTTTGAACAAGATGATGTTTTCAACAACACATCACCATCGCCAAGGTAAGAGCGGTACAGAAGAGCAACAAAATTATAGATTTGTTTTTATGTTTTTAGTACAAATCTCGTTGATCTTTTAATGCAGCTGTTGACATTTAGTTCTTTAAGAAATAACAACTAATCGTGCAGAAATACAGATTAAAGTTTTATATGACGATGGTCATAAGTTGACACACTAGGAGGAAAAAGTTGTAAAAAAAAGCTAAAGGGTCCGCCAAATAACTTTTTTTTTTCGAACTCCTGAACCAATTGGACTTTGTATGGCGTCATACCAAGGTCTTTATGCAAAATTCGTCTCAATGATGTCTCCGAAATGTTCAATTGTTGAGAACGACGGTGAATTGATGTTGATGGCGCTTCACGCACACTTTCTGCCACAGCAGCAATATTATCGGGTGTACGCACTGTTTTTGACTTTTCACGCTTTGGTTTATCGATGAGGATGCCAGTTTCTTTCACTTTTTTCACAAGATAACGAACATACGGACCATATTCGTTCAGCGGAAGAATAAAACTAATTATCTGTCAAATCAGACATGAGCTAAGTGTTACCATTCACGAAATAAGCACAAGTTGAAAAAAAAAACGTTAGGTGGCGGACCCTTTACAAAGTTTTTAACGATTACGATGCCAAATATTCTGTTAAGATTTTTTTGCTAAATATTAGTAAGGTTAGAGTAGCAAAAATAAATCTGTTGAATCTACAAACATTTAGTTATAGTTGAGTTAAATTTAAGTTAATTGAAGTTAACAAATTCATCTGCTAAAATCAGCAAACAATTAGTTAAATATTAGTTGACAAAAATATGCCCTTCTGAAATCAGCAATCTCTAATTTTTTTTTACAAAAATTTCTGTTGATTTTAACAAAACATACTGTTACTTGCATTATACGAAATTTAATGTAAATTTAGCAAAAATGTTGTTGATACACAGAAAAAAATATTTTACAAGTTTTTTTCAATTAAATCAATTTATTGAAAATTCTAAAAGCAGTTAATTAAAAATTAATTGAATCAATTAAATAATTGCTCAAATTCGCAACTTGCTTCACATTTTTTTATAAAAGCAGTTAAAAAAACAACAAGATAACATCAACATATTGTTGTTGTTTTGCCTACTTGCCTACAATAAAAATAAAAAAATTCTGTGTGAATTTGTTCACATAATTATAAATAAATAAATCTACTAACTAAATGAGAATTTCATCCCGGTTTTAATTCAATGTTATCAAATTCAAGCTATAAAAAAACATTTGGTATGGCAACAACACTTTATCCAATTGTTTTTTGCTTTTTGAGAAGGCATACAATATTGATAAATTTTTAGTCAAATAAGTTATTATTTCATTGAAAAATAACACTGTGGAACAAATTCAGGTTAGCAAAAGTTAGGTCGATTCTGAGAGTGAGGGGTGAAAATAGAGGCTCAATTAGAAGACCCGTATCGCGGCGTTTGTTTATGTTAGTTCGAATTGTTTTTTAATCGACCTTCGAACTTTGCAGTCAAATGCCGATTTCCAGCATATTGTTTATATGGCATTTTGCTTCATAAGCACCACAAACAATTTCTAAATCAATTTTTTAAAAAATTTTAATTGTTGGACAGGTCTCTAGCAATAATTTGGCTTTTACAGATTGAAAAAATATCAATTAGTCGACGAGTTTTAGCCAAAAAACCATATAAACAATATGCTAAAAATCGGCATTTGACTGCAAAGTTCGAAGGTCGATTAAAAAACAATTCGAACTAACATTTAGCCTCTATTTTCACCCCTCACTCTCAGAATCGACCTAACTTTTGCTAACCTGAATTTGTTCCACAGTGTAATTTAATTAAAGAGCTATCAATTTCTAATTGAATTAGCAATTTTAGTTGTTTTCGAAATTCCAGCAATTCAAGTTATTGAATAGGTGGTTTTCGTGATTGAAATGTTTTTTTATTTTTTTTTGTGTGTATTACAGTTGTTGTTGCTGTTTTTAGTCCACAAATATTTAGTAAAAGTTTTTGCTAGTTTTAGCAGAGTAAATAGCTATTTTAAATTTGCTCGAATGTAACTAAAATTTTGTAAAGGTAACAGTTTTATTTTTGATGTTTTTATTTTATTAATATTTAACAAAAAAAAATCTGCTAGTTTTAGAAGTTTTTACTGCAACGTCCTTTTTAAGTACCCCATTAAAAAAATTAATATGAAATGTATTAATTTTGCTTTAGCCTTGTATCTTATCAAAATGGAATTTGATCCGAAAAATGGTGGTTCATATTATATATAAATGAATTATATTATATTGATATAGTTTGATACAATTCAATGCAGTGAAAATATTTTTGTTAAATTGGATACCGAGGGCTAGTTACTATTTTTATGTCAAAATAAAATTTTTTGAGTTTGATATTTTAAATTGTGATATTCATTCAATATCGATATTTTCAATAAAAATGTTCGAGTTGTTTTACTTGAAGTCCAGTAAAAAATAATCAGTAACAAAATCACGGAGATTAAGACAAAAATGTATTCAGTAAAAACTTCAAAGTTCACTTGCATCAACCTGTCACTTTATTCACTCTTTTTTCTATTTTCTTACTCAGTACCCAGCAAAAAATAGTGCTTCAAAGAAGCGCTTCCGGAAGGCATTTTTAAATTACGAAGCGCTTCCAGAAGGCATGATTTTTGTTCGCGATGTCCCACTTGGTATGTCTCTTTTAAAGCGCTTCTTTCATGTGCTCTTAGAAGCAATAAATTCATGGCTTCTTAGGCACTAAGAAGCTCTTTTTTGGATGTTGACAACATTAGTGCTTCATGGTATGCATACTTTATTGCTTCATTGTATGCATACTTTATTGCTTCAAAGAAGGCATTTTGGGAAGCACTACAGAATGCCTTAAATAATTGCTTTATAGTATGCATGGCGGTGAAGCGCTATTTTGGAAGCATATATAGGCAGCAACTGCTTACCAAATCGAGTTTTTTTTTTGCTGGGTATTTGTGTAAACAAACACCAACCAGGCTAGAAATTCTGTAGGACGATCGACGCTTATAGTCCACTTTTCGAAGTTAAATTACGACCATACGACAAATTTTAAATAATATTAACAATTTTGGTAAAAAAAACAATTTTTTTTTTCTTTTTTGTTCTTAAGTTTCATATTATAACACATATATTGCTCAAAAACTAATTCCAAGGAAAATTATATGCCTACTCAGCAAAAAATATTTTCGATTTGGCAAGCATTAACTTCTTTTCAGTGCTTCCAAAGAAGCGCTTCGCCGTCATGCATGCAATGAAGAAATTCTGGAAGGCATTATATTGTTCTTCTCGGAAGGCATTCTTTTGAAGCAGTAAAGAAGGCATGAAGATAAGCAGTGAAGAAGGCATGCAATGAAGCAGTAAAGAAGGCCTTCTATGAAGCAATTCTGGAATTCATTATATTGTGCTTCCCTGAATTAAGAATCGCTTCTCGAAGCTTTTCTGGAAGCGCTTCGGAAAGCTCTTCTGGAAGCAAAAATCATGCCTTCTGGAAGGCCTTCAGCAAGCGCTTCGGGTTCAAAGAAGGACTTCCACAAGCGCTTCTTGGAAGCACTTTTTTTTGTTGGGTAAATAGCTTTCAAAAAGGTAATTAGGTAAAAGAACATCCAAAGAATCCAATTGGAATGCTTCCACCCTATGACACCATTATGTTAAATTCATCGAAGAATATGCTTAATAAGAAACACTTTGCTTTTTTTGCTGGGATGTTATGCATTTCGAAACCAAAAACGTCACTTTTCCACTACTTAAAAAAAATATGTTTTTTTACATGGGGCACTATATGTGTAGTTTTGTTTAATGAAACTTGGAGAGGTTGTAAATGGCAACGAAACATAGACATATAATTTCTTTTAGGTGTGCAATCTCAAGTTTAGGGGTTAAAAAGCGGGTTCAGAAATTACCCAATTTGATGTTTTCTTTTTAATATATTTCTTATATAAGTTATTACACTATAGGCAAAATGGGTATCAAATGAAATGTATTTTATAGACGCATCACACACTGGTATATAAAACATGTAATTTAGAGTTATAACTTTTTTTTTTGCAAAATTTTTACCTTTCACCACTAAAAGTGCATTTTCTTCATGTTTTTTTTCAATACAAGTTGCATAATCGCACTAAAATGGATGCAAAACACATTTAAAATTACTTCTTAATGTGCTTGTTTTTTGCAAATTTTGACGCCCATACCGAGAAACAAAACCTTCATCTTTTTTAGTCAAAATCCGCGAAATTCGTCAAATTTGAAAACATCCTTTAAGATTGATAAGCATCGTTATAGTCTAATCACTTTAAAAGTTTATCAAAATATTAATTTTTAGTTTAACAAAATGTGGCGAACTTCGAAAAGAATTACGCTGGAACTTTTTTGGAAACCGCGAAAAAATAATATTGCGTTTCTTCATATTTTTTTATGGACTACACTACTACGACAGGTAAAATTTGATGATTGAAAAAAAAAAGTCGGAAGTTATAACTCTAACCTCCGTGTATGTCCGAACATTTTTCTTAATCAGAAAACATTTTTTTTGAATACCACATTTGTATGGGAAGTTGTTGTTGATTTGAATTAAAATTAACATATAATAATGCTTATCTAATTGCATCGATGGGGTGTCTGGACTTTTTTCAACTTTCGTAATCGTTCGGCTTTAGCACGACATTTCCCGAAGAGCGTTTATAACCCATATTTTAAATATTTCAACTAAGGGCTTGCAGCATATGCAATATGGGTATCAACATTTTTGTTTTCTCGAGTATGAAAACATCTTTCAAATTTTAAAGATATTTTCATACAAAAATGTTGTTGTTTTTGACCCTACTTTTTAAATCTTAAAAGTGAGATTGCGCACCTAGAAAAAAATACGTGTCTAATATTTGTTTGTCCTCAACAACATATCCAAGTTTCATTTAAATCTGCAGATTCGCCACTTTGTAGTTTCCTTGTTAGTTAATTTGACTAAAACTGTCAATTCAAATTTAGTTATTCTAAAATTCCGGACACCTAAATTTAGCAGAATGCGATTCTCAACTTAATTTAAAATTCTGCTGGCACAAATACAGGTACTATTTTCTGTTGTCGTAGCTGAATTTTTATTTATAGTGGCTTTTTTTATGAATGTAGCTTGTTTGCTATTTTTGCAGGTTCATTGCTATTAGTGCAGCTTTTAACTTAAATTTTTTTACAATTTAAATTTTTTATTCACGCGATTTCTTCTCCTTTGAAGCTTTTTAAAAAAAGTTCTCAGTTACGAATTATCAACTTATGACCATCGAATATGTTTGTTTTTTTATATTTTTTATTTTTGTATTATTTATTTCTGTAGCAAAACTCATCATCATCATCATACTTTGCCATCATCGGGTGTACGACGTCATTCCTTTGGCAATTGGCGTCAAACAAGTGAACGTCATGGTTCTCATAAAAACACTGTTGCCACCCTAACGGCTACCGATGAAGTGCCACAAATGATGGCACCCAGACCACCAGTCTTATCACCCAATAAATATAGAGGTGCTCATAGAAGAAGAGGTAAGCGAAATTTTTACTTTTTCCTGTCAATTTTCCACAAAAAAAAAAACATTTCCTTTCAATTTTTGTATGTTTTTGTGGCTGTTAATGACACTCCTTGTTTTGTAGAGTTCTAATATTGACATTTTATTAAATGAAAAACTTAAATTGAAGGAAAAACATAAACTATATGATAAGTTGTCATTAAAATTTCTCTGTTTTTTTTTTTTTTTTTTGTTAATACGGAATATGTATGCAAATTCTTTAAAAAAAAAACATTAACAACACAGCAGAAAACAAAAATACACTTATCAATTCCTGACAATTTTAAATTGTAATTTTTTTTTTTTAATTCAATACTGTCAATGTCAAAACTACGTTTAAATGTCAGTTTTATTTACAACATCAATACTAAACAGAATAAATTAGTTAAGGAAAGCTAATTGAATTTCAAAAGCCCTACAAAATATAACTTTTTGCTGTCAGTAAACTTAAAATATTTTCTACAAGGAAAAAAAATTATAGTTAAATCAATTATTGTAACATATTTAAATTGAATTCTTATTAAGTATGAAACTTAAGTATTAAGTATGAAACTTATCAAGAATTAATATGATTCTACTGATAAAATTAGTTGATTTTTTTTGCTAAATATTGTTACAATAAGAATAGCAAATCTGAATCTGTTAAATCTCAAACAAATTTAATTATATTTGAGCTAAATTTGAGGGCTCTCTGCAATAAGTCCTAGGTGCAAAAAGTCCCAGTGCAAAAGCTCCCAATGAAATAAATTCTAAAAAAATGAAATAATTTCAAAAACAAAAATGAAACAAATCCTAGGTTTTGGTTGTTATTTCATCATGAAATAATTTCCAAAAAGTAAAAATTAAATAACTCCCAAAAATAGTCCATGCAACACAAATGAAGTAAGGGCGTACCGTTATATTCCCCAAAGTCGTATTGCCCAAAAACCAAAATGACATATTGCCCAAATGTCCGCATATCCGTATATCCCCCAAAATTGTGGATGTTAATATGTTATAACGGCCAAATCAATGACAGAAAATCCAAAACTTTTTTTTTGGGGGCTATGGAATTTTATTTTGAAAAAACTTTTTTTTTTGGGCGCTATGACGGTAAAAAAAAGAAGTTATGGCCCAGAATCATAATTAATTTTTTTTTTTTAATGCCATAAGACATAATGTCTTTTGTGTTGCACGCAGAAGCCGCCTGCCGCGTTCTACGGAGGAAAAACTCCGAAGACCGGCCGAAGGCCGCCACCCAGAAGAACTTGTTTTTCAAATCAGATGTCGAATCCGTTGAAATCTTATATTTTTAAGACATCAAGTAACATTTATTTGACCTGTCATAACTTTTTATGTCCCAAAATACCAACCCACACCAAGATTTATTGTTTTTTAATGATTATTTTTTTAAAAGTCTATTTTTTTTAAAAATTTTACGTATATATTAGTGTCTAAAAGTAAACAGAAGTCCAATGCTCTACTCTTTCATTTAAGATAAAAAAACAATCAATTAGCTGTTTAAATGACAAAGCTATGGCTGGTCAAATTATATTACTTATTGTCTTAAAAATAAGATTTCAACGGATTCGACATTGGATTTGTAAAAACAAGTTTTTCTGTGTAGCGGCCTTCGGCCGCTTTTAGGGTTTTTTCCTCCGTAGAACGCGGCAGGCGGCTACGCGAAATAAAGTTTTTTCTGCGTGCGACACAAAAAAAATAAATTGAAGCAATTTTTTTAAGTTTCCTTAAAACTCTTTTGTTTGATTTCATGAATCAGCCTTGACATTTAAGGTCTTATGACATTAAAAAAAAAAAAAAATTATGATTTTGGGCAATAACTTCTTTTTTTTACCGTCATAGCGCCCAAATTTATTTTGGCCAAACAAAAAACCGTCATAGCGCCCAACAAAAAATGTTATTTCGTCGAAATTAATGTCGTATTGCCCAAAAACAAGAAAATTTTTACAACAACAATTTACATATAATTTTTTTGGGCGCAATATCCCACGCTAAGTTTTGTTGGGACTTATTTCATTTCGGAATTACTGCATTATGAAATAACACCTAATAACAAAAATTAAATAACTTCTAAAAAAATGAAATAACTGCAAAAGAACTGGGTATTATTTCATTTGAAATTACTCCCAAATTTGTATGAAAAATTTTTGGGACTTATTTAATTTTTTTTTGGACTTTTTTCACCTGGGAGTTATTGCACAGAGCCAAATTTGAGTTTGATGACCATAACAAATTAATCTACTTAAATAATTTGCTAAATATTAGTAGACAACAAAAAAATTTAATTTTAAACGTTTTTTTTTTAGATTTTTTATGCGAATAAAAATCTGTTTTTCTAAAAATGTTTGAGCAAATATTCTGTAGTTTTTAGCAAAATATACAGCTATTTGCATTCTATTAAATTTAAGGTATATATAACAAAAATTTGTTTGATATTACAGTTTTTGTTTGCTGTTTTTAGTCTACAAATAGTTAGTAAAAGTTTCTCTAATTTTATCAGAGTAAATTGTTATTTTCAATTAACTAAAATTCCAATCAAATATAAATAACTAAAATTTTGTAAAGTTAACCGTATGGTTTTTGCTAATATTTAGTAATTTTTTTAGTAGCTTTTTCTGTTATTTTTTGAGGTTTGTTTCTAAACTAAACTAAGAAAGTTGTGACTGCGCTAACTATCACATATTGCAAATACGGCCGAAGTTCGGCTACGGCTTCAGCCAAACCAGATGAGTTTGGTCAGACACTAGTATTTTTCTCTTTTACAACATTTAATTTTTTTTACTACAATCAATTATACACTTCGCCAAATTTATGAAAACCTTCATAAATAGGATGGATACCTCTTTGTTCTTCATCGAATGAAAACTTCTTTGTTCTTCATCGAATGAATCTGTTTCATAAATAATTATGACACTGTTTCATTAAAATACACAGAACAAACAAAAATCGAGTTTCAATTAAAGTATTTATTACATTTTTATTACAATAGTTTTTTATTTTTATATACATCGAGATTATTTTGATGTTATTTGTAATTTATAACGAGCTTTCCACCCCTTATATTTACAAAAATAAAGCAAATCAAATATATTAGCTAGGTTGATACTAGTATTTCGATCTGGCTAAAGATCTCATCAGAACCCGAAGTTTTAGAAAAGCTAGAGCCTACAGAATAAAATTTGTTAATTCAATTAGATGAAGAATTTGGTTATATTAATTAAGTTTTGGTATCAATTAAAATAATTTGTTGCTGTTTGATTTATTTAGTTTCAATTAAGATTTTTATCATATCTGTGGCAAATTTAATTTAATATTGTATTAAATTTAAAACTAAGTCTTAGTAGATACTATTAAAACTTAACCCATTAATGCCTGACCCCCGATTCCATTGTCCAATATCGATGAAATTTCACACATTCTTAAGGTTTTGGAAGTTATTTGATATAATTTTTTTTCGATTTCCCATACTTGGGACTTATAATTTAACCACTGATATATACATGTAGCCCAAGTGAGTGGTCCTACCCAGCTACAAATTTTTTGCATTTTAAAGAATACCTAACACTATTAGCCAACAATAAAGTTTTCCGATGTGTCGCTTCTCCAATTTTTCAGAGGCAATTTCAATTCTTTCTTTAAATTTTTCAGAATATGTAAATTTGCCAACATTTTCCTAAAGTATTTTTATCCTTTCTCCACCTACCTGTAAAAATCAATTTGATGCAACTCTTACCTGGCTTTAGCTATAAATTTTTTTAAGATGTCTCCTTTTTGGGTATTTAAATAGCCATGATAAAAAAAATGGCAAAATATAAAAAATTGCCAAAATTTAATAGAATGGTCAAAACTGAAAAAAAATCATCAAAATTGAAGAAAAAACAAAAGCAAAAAAAAAAAAAAAAAATCACCAAAAATCTGACAATAAGTGAAAAATAGTGGAAAACCGCAAAAAATTAAAAATTACAAAATAAAATAAAATGACGATGTTTTAGAATTGAAAAAGAAATCGATAAAATTAAAAAAAAAAATACCCTAATTAAAAAAAACCCAAAATAAAAGTGAAAAAATCGCTACAAACAGAAAAAATCGTCAGAATTTAATTAAAATATAAAACGTTCATATCTCAATATTTACAATTTTTTTTTTTTCTTCAATATTAACGATTTATTTTCTTCAATTTTGTGTGCACCAAATTCATATGCAATTAAACATTTAATAGATATTATTAAACTCTTAACTGAAAATGAGTTTGAAATCAACTAATTAATTTAAATTTTAATTATAAGTGTTTCTGCGTTTTCGGTTAAAACTTATGAACTTATATTTATGCTCAAGTATGAAGTCATTCGAGGTCATACATGTCGATATACCACCATATAGGATTCACATGTGTTCATAAGAGTTCATATGTGATCATACGTGTAAATATTACATCAGTGTTCGTTAATGTACATATATGACCATGTATGGAAATATATGGACATGTCTGATTATATATGTAAATATTAACTCAATTTTCGTTAATCCACATACATGAACATATATGATCCCTCATATGAACATATATGAATCATTTATGAACACATACGAACCATGTATGGATGCTTGTGGGCATGCATGATCATGCATTGATTCATATATTTCGATTTTTAACAGGGTCTTCATTAAGCGAATAAAACTTTCAATAAATAAAATAATATTTTTTATACAATTTTATGATAACTTGCATTAATTGAATGAATAGTTTCAATGGACGAGTTCCAGTGCAACATCATAAAATTTAAGTTTACTTTTTCTCGTAACATTTAATAATCTTGGTAATTTTGAAAGCTTTAACGTGTTGATAAAAATTTCATAGTTAAGTAAAAATGCAAAAGCAGCCAACAAATGAGTGAATTGCATACGACTGGCCTATTCCGTGACAAGTCAACAGAGGGCATATTACTGCACTTCAATTATATTTTTTTTTTTTTGTAGTGTTGGTGTTGGTGTTTTAATTTTAAATTTGTTTTTATTATTGTGTTGTGCTTATTTTATTTTATTATTTAAACACACACGAAAAAAATATAACTTCTCTGTTAGCCAGCCAAGATGTACAAGCGACATTTGATCAGATGGTAGGGCAGAACTTTTTTTTGACGCCTAGAAGGTTTTTTTTTTTAATTAATTTTAATTTTTTTTATACAGATCATCTAACACATTACAAAGAGTCTAAAATGTGAAAATGTATCTCTCTTATGACAACGCCATATTAAAGTGACCAGGCCTTTCATATAAAAGTTGGACCAAGGAACAATCACTGCCACTATCCGGTCACGGATGATACTCAGAAGATTAAAAAAGCAAATTCTTTTCAAGCTTTGATATTAATTAATTGTCACAAACATCTTGATCAATCAAATATACCCTAAATATCTTAAGTAGGGGCTACATTAAGAAAACATAAGAAGCAATTTGCAAAAAAAAAAAAAAAAAAAAAAATAGCAAAAACAACCAAATTAACATAATAGTACAAAACCATACAATAATTTGCCAACAATTGCAATGCAGTGGCAATGTTAATAATTTCCTTTTTTTTCTCTTTCGGTTTGAAAATAAAAACACTTGTTTAAATAATTGTATGAAAGTGGCGCCTGTTGCTATTTAAATTTTATGATACAAACGTGGTCAAGCAAAATTAATATTACAACAAGAAAAATTTAGTTATAACTAAAGTGTAATTGTCTATTTAAAACAATTACAGGATTTTCAATATCATATCGAAAACGGGGCTAAAACAAATTCACTTTACGACTATTTAAATATTCAAATATGGTTTTAAAATAAAATTGTCAATTTGTCGCGGTTACGGGGGAAAAAAATAAGATTTTCAACATATATTTATTGTCTTAATATTTAACAAATTTGATAAATGATTGATTAGAACGTTATCAGAATTTTTAAATAGTATGAGGAGATAATTTTAATGAAACGATAAAAGAATGTCAACGCAGCAAAAATAGGTCTGACCAAAAAGCTGTAAAAGCACCTGTTTTACTCAAAGCGATTGAGTTCTAATTAAGGTGCAAAATGCATTTTCTTATTAACAGTGGCTTGTCATAGCAAGAAGGTGCTTATGCTCGTGTAAATTACTAGAGTTGTCATATATTCGAGCTTTTTGAAAACCCAGTTTTCGAATACTTAAAATAAAAAAATTTAATAGTGAATTTTATCGTTGATCTATAAATTTATGTGTGAGATTTTATTTGTTCGGTTTTAGATCATAACAAATTTTTCTCTAAATTACCAGAAAAATTATAATTTTTATATGATAATTTACTTTGACTATTAGAAAAAAAACACAGAAAAAGTTATTAGACACTAGCATGAATGGAATGCATTTTCTGTTTTATCAAAAAACAGTTTTCGGCTTTTTATATTTAAAATATCGCGTTAAATTGGTAATATCAGAAATTTTCTGAACAAATTTTACAAAAATTACCAAAAATACGCTCAAGGAATGTCTGCTGTAAATATTTGTAGTTATCCCAGCAAAACCACACATTACCAAATCATGTGTAAAGTAATGTATCGCCATAGGGATTCATGCATTACTTTACACGTTACTTCACTGATGAATTATACAGGCGATGAGCCTCAAAGTAACTCATTACCTTGTAGTGGGTAAAGAAACTGGTTACTTATATGGTTACATGGTGGGAAAAAGTAATGTGTCTATAAATAGATTTTCATAAAAAAAAAATGCATAAAAATTTTTTTTTACAGATATTTTTTTTAATTAAATAAAAAACTTTGTTTTTATTAAATAAATAACATGGTCATGCTGGGATTCGAACCTGGGGTCTCTGGTATTTAACAATTAGTTAGGCGAGAACTCTACCAACTGAGCTATCGATACATACAATATTTTATTAGTGTCCGACCGAACAGTTCGGCCAGAAAATGCATTTGGTCTGTTTTCGGTATTTTAACGCATTATGGACAAATTTGGCGGATGAAAAAATGTTTATGAGACTGATTAGATGCTATTTTGAAGAAAAGTCTGTAGTTAAGCAATGAATTCACTGTTCGGCCTCAGAAAGTTCGGCCAAATCGAAAATAGTTCGGCGGCCGAACTTTTACTTTATAGCTAAACTTCGGCTTTTCTCTTAAATTTTATACACAAAATCGAATTAAATCGGCTCAACAAACATGTTTCTAATACCAAAATTTGTCATCATTGCCTCTAGATAACAAAAAACCGACAAAATATAGTTTTTTGGCCGAACTGTTCGGTCGGACACTATATTTTGTTGCTAAAAATGTAGATGAGTTGTTGTGCTTCGTGTTTTCGTTCGTGATATCCAAAATATACACCTTACCATTATGCTTACAAAAAATCACAAAGTAATGTGTCCACAAATAGATTTTC
This sequence comes from Delia radicum, assembly GCA_021234595.1. Lineage (NCBI taxonomy): Eukaryota > Metazoa > Arthropoda > Insecta > Diptera > Anthomyiidae > Delia > Delia radicum. Next base: position 240,189,909 of record CM037851.1, on the reverse strand, counting down.
AGAAAAATATATTAATAATTACTTTACGTTTATAATTCATGCATTATGTAATTGTTGATCGGTAAGTCATTATTTTATGTTTTGAAGTAATGTAAAATGTAATGAGGTCTCATTACAAGGTAATCCATGAGTGTTCAATTATCGGTAACTCATTACTTCATGTTGGAAAATAATGATACAGGTAAGGAGTACACATTACAAGGTAATGCATTACTTTATCGCACCCATTACCAAGGTTTTGCTGGTATTTGAGTTGTAATACAGTATCTTTATTTTTAATTAAAAAAAAAACAGTAATTTGTAAAAGAAATTAAAATTTTGGCTACAAATGCAGTTCATTTAAAAAAACCAACCACATAAAATTACTGTATTATGTTTTTACATTCATTTTATACAGTAGTTTTTTTTTTCTTTTGATTTAAAAAAATAAAACAAAGAAATGTTTGCTTATTTTTTTTACTACATATGTGGTTAATTTTAGTGTTAGGGTGTGATTCATTTTTTGAACAGTAAAAAATAAATGACAATGTTAGTTGAATTTACTGAAATGCAAGGTGTCCTTTTCTTAAGTTATAAGAAAAATTAGTTTAGAACATCTGGTATCACTATATAAATGCAAAACGTTGGATTAAATTTATTTTTTTATAACTATGCCATATTTAAAGTATTACAATTACAATTGTAAGACATTTTGTTGAACCAAAAAAAAAAAAACATAATTTCAAAATTAATTATGCTGACAGTAAAATTTTGAGCAAAAATTGCCAACATTTCCGTTGACCATATTTTTAACAACAGCTGTAATAATAAAATTTATGCTAAAATTAACATATACACCATTAGATAGGTACAAGAGTTTAAACTAAAAGAACTATTAATTGTTACTATTTATTTTTATTTTATTTTTTTTTTTTGACAATTTGTTGTCAATTTTAACGACAAAACGTGTTAATGGGCACGGAAGCTTTTTAATATTTTCTATAAGTAAAACATTTGTTAACATATGGTAACGCGTGCCATTTTTTTCGAAAAAATAAAATTATTTTTATTAAACAACCAATAACATATTTGGTCAAAGGGTTACCATATTTGTAAACTAAAAAAAAAAGAAACAAAATAAAAATCGAAAAAAACTTTAAAAATTTTGTTTTATAAACCAGAAAAGCATACAAATGTGTTGAAAAATTACTAAAGCTTTAAAACAAAATATACAAAACTAGCTTAAAAGCCCGATACTTCGCTACCGGTAGTTTTATATATCGGAATAAAAATATATTGGGATGAAAAATTAATTATTTTTTAAAGAATTTATTTCAATAAATTAGTTTATCCTTTTTAAGTGGATGTGTTTGAGATTTCAAGTTTCAGATTTCTACCTTAATGGAATTCCATAGGGCATTAAAGGTGGAATTTCTTTATTTTAAACCCCATTTATACAAAGATTTTATAAATAGCCAAATATATTTACATATATTTAAATATTTATAATATATTTAATAAATTAACACATGCCTTAAAAAAAATATATATTTTAAATTTTGTGCTGGATGTTAAGGGGAAGACTTCATCTTTTTATCACTACCCGTAAGCATCCAGTTTTAGCGGATGCCTGCACCAAATTAAATCAAGTACGTCGCTTTGATAGGCCATAAAGGAGCAGACTATACCCTATTTCTGGCAATTCGCCCAATTGAGGTACAGGTGAAGTGCGAGGCCGCATTGACTATGATGCGGCTGAGGGCTACCGGGGAATGGGACAATAATGGCCATATTACCGGGCACCGTACTATTTTGGACCAATTGCCAGGGTATTGCCGGGATCCGGGTCGAAATACTATCCAGTGACCCAATATCCACATTGGGGGATCTTAGGGGCATAGGATGGAAGAACGGAGTTCCTGGGATACATAGGACATAGAACCGATTGTTTAGAGCGCACAACAAGCCGACATTCTGGCTTAAGGGTAAGTCCTCAGGGACTTGAGTCGGTTTAGGGAAGTATTTCCCTTCTCCGAATCCTCTTCTCGACCTAACCTAACCTATACCCCATTTCGGCTCTACCCGTAGTAATTACCAAAAATCTCTTCTAAGGGGATGTCTACGCAAGATCAGGAACCCACACACAATATTTCCAAGTCCTCCCTTAAGCGGCTAAAGAAGAGATATATATTATATAGGTTAACCCCTATTTTTACCACGATCAGAGATATGCATTTTAAATTCCAAATTTCTATTCAAAAGGGTTTTAGCAGGCCGCTAAGAAGGCAATTTTACCATTTTGTCCCTCCCCATAAAAATTTCCAAAAATACTCTATACAGATGGGCACTCGTGTTAAGTAACCACATACCGAATTTTCAAACATTCGCTCTACACAGATGTCTACTCCTGATTGAACAAAAAGGTTGTGCGCTCTATACAGATGTCTACTCCCGATAACCAACGCACAGTTCCTAGCTTCAGCGGTTTAGCTGGGCCGCCAAAGGGAGACTTTTTGAACTTTATAACCCTACTTCTCATGATAAGAACCCCACGTACCATTCTTCCAGGGGAAGAATTTTCACTACGATAACTACTATTTTTACCACGTTCCTGGCCATACATCTAAAACAGTTAGCTTGTTCATATTTGAAGAAACATGTATTTTAATTTTCAAATTTCTAACCAAAGGAATTTGGGCAGGCCACGAAGGGGCAGACTTTTACTCTTTATGTCACTCCCCGATGGAATTTCTGATTAAAAACTCACATACCAAATTTCAAGTTCCTATACTCAAAGAAATAAATCTGTAAAAATAGATAAAAAAAAAAAAAGCTACTGAACATTAGTTAAAAATGCGCTTGCAGAAAAAACCTTTGAAATTAGCAGATTTTTTTTTTACTAAATATTAGTAATATAATAATAGCACAAACTAAATCTGTTGATTTTACAAATATTTAGTTATATTTGAGCTAAATTTTAGTTAATATATATATATATTCACATCGAATATAACTAAAATTTTGTAAAGTTAAGAGATTTATTTTAGCTGTTCTTATTATATTAATATTTAGCAAAAAAAAAAAAAATCTGTTAAATTAAGCAGTATTTTCTGCAAGGTAATTTTGTTTTTAATTTTTAGTGGCTTTTTCTTTTTTAGCCCCTCCCCGTAGATATTTCCAAAAATCTGCTCTGTAAAGATGTCTACTCCTGTTTAGGAATTCACCCACCAAATTTCAAGTTCCTAGCATCAGCGGTTTGGCCAGGCCGTCAAGAAGGAGATTTTTCCCCTTTTTGCCCCTCCCTATAAGAATTTTCAAAAATCCCTTCAATACAGGTATCTATCTACTCGTGATGTTACATACCAAATTTCAAGTTCCTCGCTTTATCACCAAGGGATTAGCACCTCCCCGTAGGAATTTCCACAAATCCGCTCTATACAGATGTCTACTCTTGGAAGCCACACATTTAATTTCAAGTTCCTAGCTTTTCCGGTTTATCTAGGCCAACAAGGGATAGATTTTTATGTCTTAACGGAAGTCTACGCTGGAGGATGGACCTACGTACCAATTTTCGAGTTCCTAGTTCCAGCGGTAATGGCTGGGCGATGTTGAGTCCGACAATCAGTCAGTGAGTGAGTAACGCTATTCGTTTATATATATATCGCTCATTTACTTCAAGAACGTCACAACTCAAAAACATAATTTTTGAGTTAATGACGCAGAATTATTCGTTATATCACATATCATACTGTGTAAAAAATTCGTATTGATATCTTGTATACTCACCTCTTGAGAAATATTATTTCGTTATTTTTTTCTTCAAGGTTTCAACTCGTTTTCTACAAAATCCAAATTTTTGAGTTATGACGTTATTGAAGTAAATGAGCGATATATACATATATAGATTTCAAAACTGTCAATACACATCAATATTGCATACTATAACAATTTTGATTTATTTGAATCTTTTTCATAAATGATAGTAAATATATGAATGATCTCCCCACCCTATGTTTATTTATTTGTTCAGTTAAGAAAAATACCAGAATTCTTTTCATTTATCGTTAAATTTTTATTTTACCATTTAAGACACATGTTTATTTTCCGTAAATGATTTTCTTTCGTTTTTATTTTAAACAAAATTTTATTTCGAATGTAATTTATACACTTGTTTAGTTATTTGTAAACTTCCTTGTGAGTTCTAACAAATAAAAATTAAGAATTTTTAAAAAGAAAAATGTGTAATTTTATATCTTTGCAATTTCAAATAGATCAGAAACTAAATTTGAGTTATTGCAGGTGTTTATGGGGGTCATACATTATTATTTTTTTTATATGTACACTCAAATAAAAAAGGCAGTAAAAAATATGGAAAAATCTGTAGATAATTTTAGGTCATGGGATTGTTTAGACAATTTAAGAAAATATATCTGTAATTTTAAGTAAATTAAAGGTAGTAGACAAAATTAGTAAACGTTAGTAACATTTTAATAAAACCTTTTTGGAAATCAACTTGTAAAATCAAAACTTTTTTTGTACTAAATAATTAGTAAACAAATTTATTTTTAGCTCCTATTTCGTAGTTAGATTATAAAAATATCCGTCTTTAAAATATTTCTCTCAATTCTGCAAAAACAAATAAGAATTTTGGAAAATTTTAGCAGCTATGAAAATTAGTTAAAAAACTTCATTTTCAATCAGAGAATACTAAGAATTTTTACTGAAACACAATCCTGTAGTAAAAATTAGTACATAAACTGTAAAGTGGTATAAACAAATTTTGCTAACTTCACTATACTAAAATGAAATATTCTGTAAGTTACAGAGAAACGAATTTCGGCAAATATATACGAAAGTAGTGCTAAACTTAAATTGCAATTGTGGGAGTTTGCCGAAAAATGCCGGCGAGATCCAAGTTCCAACTTATTATACACACTTTGTCAAACCCTTTCAACTTATTATAAACACTTTGTCAAACACTTCCACTTTTAGAACTTCATGCCCAGATATAACTTTTTGTCTACGAAACATTAAGGTTATGTTACCTAAAAAGTACATTACCACAATACTCAAGACAAGGACACAATAAAAATGAAATTGGAAATAATGAATTTAAACTACTAACATTGATCATCAGTTTCTATAATACATCCTCTTTATAGTTTCCTTTTCAAACTTTTGTGATAATATAATTGTAAAACTGTTTTGATTCTGACTTAAGTACACGTGTTTAAACTTTCAACTTTGAAAGCAGGATGTCACTACCAGTGTTGCCACCTAATTTTTGTATTACATATTCTGGATGACTTGGTCATTAAGAAAATTAACATTTACCAATTTCTAAAGAAAAAAAAAAATTATTTTTTGCCACAAAAAAAAAAAAAAAATTTGGAACCATAGTGCACTCATACACTGATAATAATCCATGCGTAAAAATACGAATAAATGTCAAAATAACCAAACATTTGGTAAAATAAACGAAATATCTCTAGAAATCTTCCCCTGAAGATTTCCTTAGGCAGGAATGAAATCCGGATAGGGACACGCCTACATCAGATTGCTTTTCACAATTTGTTAAATAAGTTTTGGGACTTTAGCACATTTAATTACTATAAATGCAATTAATGTTTATCCCGATGAAAATAAAAAAAAAAAAAAATAAAAAAAAAAAAAATTGAAAATTTTTTCATTTTACAAAAGATTTCTTTGTTTTGACATTTTTTTTCGTATTTTTAGCATGGATTATTATGAGTGTATAAATAAATCTGTAAAAATTGCAGAAAAAGCTATGAAAAATTAGTTAAAAATTACGTTGCAGAAAAAACTGGTAAAATGGGCAACATTTTTTTTTTTTTTTTGCTAAATTTTAATAAAAATAAAACTGTCAACTTTTTGCTAAATTTTAATAAAAATAAAACTGTTAACTTTACACAATTTTAATTATATTCTAGTTGAATTTTAGTTAATTGAGCAATTTACACTGCTAAAGTTATTAAAAACGTTTACTAAATATTTGTAGAATAAAAACAACAAATAAAAACTGTACTATCAACAGAGTTTTTGCTATATTTACCTAAAACTTAGTAGAATGCAAACAACAGTAAATTTGGCTAAAATCAACAGAAAATTTTGCTACAAAATTGTATATTGCTGATTTCAGAAGGGCAGATTTTTGTTCGCATTAAAAAAAATATCAAAAAAAAATTTTCAAATCTTTTTATGATTTTTTTTTTCTACTAATATTTAGCAAATTTTTTGCTGATTTTGGCAGATTAATTTCTTAAGTTCAATAAACTAAAATTTATCTATATATAACTAAATATTTGTAGATTCAACATATTTATTTTTGCTATTATTATCTTATCTTTTTTATTATCTAATATTTAGCAAAAACAAACTGCTAATGTTAGCAGATTTTTCTGCTACATAATATTTAACTAATTTTTAGTAGTTTTAGCAACAATTCTGATAAATTTTTTTCCATAAGCGTAGTTATCAGTAAAGTGAACTTATTAAAAGAACTAGTAAACCTTTAATGAAAGTCGATTTGCTAAAGTCAGTCAATTTTTAAACTAGATTTTTTTTATATTTTTTTAGTTAAAATTTGTTTTTATTATGCTTTGGAATTTTTTAATATTTTACATTCTGAACAAGTTAAAGTTAAATTAAATAGACTTTGAATAGACTTAACTATAAAAAAACAATAATCTCGATGTATATAAAAACAAAAAACTAACAAAACTGTAAAAAATAATACTTGAGCCAGAGTAAAAACTAAAAATGTTTTATATAAATAGAAAATTTTTGGTCTTCAAAGTTTAGTAACGTCATGATGCTTGTTAGGAAAAGACCTTAACCACGTGCTTGCTTATTAAGAAGACAAGAATGGAGCAAAATTAATGATTAATAGGTTTTTGTTAAAGTTCAACCTATTATGGAGGCTCTAACTTTTCTAAAACTTCGGGCTCTGATGAGATCTTTAGCCAGATGGAAATACTAGTATCAACCTAGCTAATATGTTTGATATACGGAGGTTGGAAGCTCGTTAAAAATTAAAAAGAAAGTTAGTAAAACATTTGCAATAATTTTAGAAACTCATGCTTAAGAAAATAGTAAAATATTTTGCTAAAATCAGCAAAGAAAATAAGTAAAATAAATTTGTAACATGTAAATAGAAATTAAGGCATTTTTTTACTGTATGTCAGTTTGTACTGAAAATTAGTAAAAAAAAAACTGTAAATTGGTATTCAAAAAGTTTTACTAATTTTTCTACAAACGCTTTTAAGTATTTGACTGTACAAACTCTTTTATTTGAGTGTATTTGAAAAAAATATTATTTTTTTTTTGTAAAGGGGAGATAATTTATAATTGCATTCTTTATTAATTCTCCATTTTACACATTTTTTGTTTATAAGGAAGGTGTTTTGTTTAAAGTTTATGGAGTTCTTTATTGTTTCATTATTATCTGTTCATTTCTAGGAACATCTGTTCGTCAGATTTTGATTGTTTAATTGTTGTTTTGCTATTCGTAAATGGTAAAGTTTTTTTTTTTTTTTTACTTTGTTTTTGAATAACTTAAAATGTTTATAATTCAGAGAAATTTTGTAATGATGTTGTTTTCATAATTTTGTAAAAATTCTAGAAAAAAGAAGAATAATTAAATTTTATTTTCATGTAATTACTGCATTGCAATTCGTGCACGGAAAAAATTATCAACCTAAAATATCTAATTAAAGATTTGATTTGAATTTAATTTGTTTCTAAACAAATATTTAATTGAATCAATTAATATTTTAATTGACTTTTAAATATATAAATGCAGATTTTAGTTTAGACGCAATTATATTATTATTTTTTCATACACTGTATGCATAAATAGAAAATTTTCAGTATAAAATACCAAATACATTTGAAGTTAACAAACAAAACAAAACATTGCAAAAACACACATACCAACGTATAGAGCACACACTTTTTTGTGAGTATCATATATTTTTTTTTTTGTAGCAGTTATTTATAACTTTTTTTTTCCTTCTTAATTTTAATAAAAGGTTTAATTGATAGTATCATTGCCGTGATAGGTGCAAAATCAATTAAAATATTAATTGATTCAATATATTTTTTAATTGAAACCCGTTTTTAGTTTTTTCTGTGTAGGTTGCTCTACACTTACTTTTCTTTAATATTAAAGCATATACATTGGGTTGTGCTAAAAGTTGGTTAATTGCAAGTTTAGAATTTAAAAAATTTTTTTTTCTTCAACTTTTTGCTACTTTTTTTTTAATTTTGGCGATTTTTTTTTTAAAATTCTAGCTACTTTTTCAATATTATAACATTTTTAAAATCTGATTTTTTTTCCCAATTTTGTCGTTTTATTATTATTATTATTTTTTAATTTTGGAGATTTTTTTTCCATTTAGGAAAATTTTTGAATTTTGCAATTTTGGCGTTTTATTTTTAATCTTGGCCATATTTCAAATATTAGTAATATTTATTTTTGAAATTTAGGTGATTTTGTGATTTTGCAATTTTTTAATTTAAGCATTTTTTAAATTTTGCGACTTGTTTTAGTTAGTCATGCCAAAAGTTCTTTGAGGGAAATCGACTCCTCATTCCGTGTGAGGTACTAAAAATGATACTGTGTTTGCTGAATACGAATCTATAATCAGATTTTCAAAATGGCGGCTGCAATTGTGTTTAAAGGTGATCGGATTCGTTTTTAATTGTTTAATTCGGATGTCAAATTTTCAAAATGAAGGATTCTATATGGCTTATAATTATTTTAAAAGGTTCCCTGTTTATTTTTAAATAATTCATCGAAAAGTTTTGACTTCATATTTTCAACAGTCGAATTGGCGAATTTTATGTGGTGGATACTTGTTTTAAAAGGTGACCAGTGATGTTTTTAATGATTAATCGACAACTTTCTAGGCTCGTTAATATAAATCTGACATCAGATTTCCTAAATTCTAAATGGCGGATCCAATATGGCACGTTTTTCTTAATTAAGTTTTATTGTTATATTACTTATCCGCAAGTATTAACACTGAGAGAACTATCTGCATGCAATGAATTTTTGTTTAGATCTATGAAGTGTCACTGGAATTCATCCATTGAAACTTTTCATTAAATTAATGCAGTTTTTCATTAAATTATATATCTATTTTCATTTTATTTATTTGAAATTTCACAAGCCTAATGAAAAAGCTATATTTAAAATATTTTCAGACAAATCATGAAGCTTTTTCATAAAGTTTAAGAAATATTTCATTCACTTTGTGAAGAAAACTCGTTCAAGGAAATTTAGTACCATTCCTGTGGCAGGTAAAAACAGGATCGGCTCCTAAAGTACCTATCTCGTGCAAGGTATAAAAATATCTATCACTTGATGGGTCTGAAAGTACTAGTACAGTGGTAGGTGAAAACAATATCGGTTCCCAAAGTTCCTACCACGTGAATGGCTTAAAAGTCTCAATCACGTGATAGGTCTGAAAGTACCTGCCTTGTGGTAGGTGAAAATAAGACTGGTTCCTAAAGTACTTATCACTTTCCTAAATTAACTCTCACGTGAACGGAATAAGTCTCTATAACATGATGGATCTGAAAGTACTAGTCCCGTGGTAGGTGAAAACAATACCGGTTCCCAAAGTTCCTACCATGTGATCGGTTTAAAAGTGTCTCTCACGTGACTGGTCTGAATTGGTGCAAATATGAAGTACTTACCAAACGGTTTTAAAGTATGTATTAAGAAAGTCTTCTAAATTATTTAAATAAATTTGTATCAAATGAAAGTTATTTTTAACGTATTGACTAATTATTGAAAAATTTATTTCTGATCGCTAATCGTGTTAACATAAAACTAAAATGTTTTTATACTGAGGGATTAATATTTAAATGGAGTTAGTTCTGTGATAAGTTTTTCAAAGTTGGTTCAGTGACATGTTCTTTAAGTTGTGTTTTCTTTTGGTCCAGGAAATGTTCTTTTGCGTCAGTCCTGTGACATGTTCGTTGCGGTTAGTTGTGTGACATGTTCTTTTACACCGGGTCTGTGATATTTCACATAAGGAAATTGACCCCCTTCTATCTAGGATACGACCATGTTAAAGTGACCAGTCCCTTTCATATAAAAAAACCGGTCCCTTGACAGGTCCATATCACAATGAACCGATCACGTGACGTGTGCTGTGATAGGTCTCTTTCCCACAGGATAGAGTCAGATATCTTGAGTTACATTGAGAAGAAAATAGCTCACTTGACCATGTTCTGTATTTCGCTTTTGGATGAAAGTTAAATTTCATGCAATTTTTTTTTCTACTTAACCTTTTGGCAACTAATGGTTGATATATGCCCCATTTTTACTATTTTAAGAAAGCCTGCTGCACGATTTTAACATAACTTCTTGTGATAGCGATACCTATAAATTGTAGCCTGCTAGTCTCAAAGCCTTGCAAGGTCCACCCAAAGTCCAAATTAATAGTTTTTTATGATGTTTACGTTTTTGTTTTTAGTTTTGCTAATTTCATCGGTTAAAACTTTTTAATTAGGCATAATTTAACACAAAATACAAAATGAAAATTTAGATAAACCCATTTAGAAGCGATAGTCCATTAATGTTTTAGCTTAAGTACTGTATTTCTGCGATAGGGGGAGCACTAAAGCGCAAAAAGCTGCACCCAATTTATTTTTAGGCATAGGGCTAAGTCTACACGAAGTTTCGTCAAAAGAGCTTCAGCGGCTTAAGTTCGGTCGTCAAAGGGTTAACTAAGTTTTGTTCGAAGTTTAAGTAAATTAGGATTGTACATTGGCAATTTAATAGAAAAAAGTTGAATTTTAAAACACAGTGACAAAAGTTCTAAATTCACTGCGATTTGAAATCATTGCGAAAAGACCCCATTGATGGGGCCTTTTTAAAGTAAACAAGGTCTCACTAAGTGAAGATTTTGTGTCAAGAAAACGTTTCTTACTGAATTGTATTTTTGTTTTATTTCATTGAATATTTTGATTTGATGCTTCGTTTTTACAAAATTATCCATTTAAGGTTAGAGTCCGCTAATAAAAGTGTACATTATTGATTGGCTTCACTGTTAATATTTCTAAAAAATAATTGACAGTTCTTATGATCGTTTACTACTGATGTTTTGTTTATGATAAAGGTTGAAAATGTAAATTTTAATGTTTATCATTTTATACATTTTTGACATTTCTGTCTACTTGATCAATATAAAATTTTGATAAGTACGTGAGATTTTTTTATAAAGATATTCAAAAGAAATATATATATATATTGAACTTGAACCTAAAGCTAAACTAAAACTTAAAGCAGATGTCCCTCATACTAATCAGAAATAACAGAAAAAATTCCCATAAAACTTAAAATCTACAGGCTTTTTTGTAAAAGCCTTAATTTGAATAAAAAAATCTGATTAAACAAATAAAAATTTGATTAGCATTTATATAAAAGCTACAAATTTAATCAATTTAAGATAAACTTGAATACCAATAAAAAGTCTATAAAATCATAATCGTTGAGGAATTGTTAATTTTAAAAACTTGTATAATGCTAAGACAACATACAGATGCCAGATTGATTTAACCTTCTAACCGACAAGACCGCCTCCAGGTGGGGTATTTTAAATTTGCCGCAAGTGCGTCAAATGAGGCGTTTATAATAAGAATTTATGCTATTTCGATAGAAAACTAAATTTGCAAAATATTTTGTGTAGTAATTTGTGTGCATGGCACGGTTTGGAAGCCAGAGAGCGTTAAAGTTAAAATTTCGTAAAATTTCAAAATATAAATATTTTTTTAATTTTAGAAATGTTGAGGTTAAGAAAAAGAATAAACGTTTTTTGACTTTTTTATGGACATGCTCTTCAGTGATTTTCCATTTAAATTGTATTATTATTTGTGTCTTATAATTGTCAGATTATCTCTATATGATAAATTTTTCAACAACCTGCGGCTGTAACAGCCATACCTAAACAAGAGCGGCAAGCGTTTTCTAGCTGTCAAAAATTCTCATGCCCATACAATTTGTATGTAGCATCCCGAAATAACGCGGCGGCAACGCGGCGGCAACTCTTTGCAATTGGAAAATCCGATTTTGACAGAGCGTTTCATAGTGAAGTTAGTTGCAAAAGACAACAAATGTAAACCAGGGATGGCAAAGTTGATACTATAGTACTTTTTTTGATGCTATTCGATTTATTTTTTTATAAATTCCTATAAACATAAACTTATGTTCAATAACATTTAATGTTATTTTAATGCATTTTGTATGAATTTTAAGAAAAATAAAATAAAAAATAATTTTTTTGAAAATTTTATTGGTACCGAAACGAAATTCTCATTTCTCATCCCTGATATAAACAAAAAAATAAGACAGAAAAAAATATATTTGTTATTTATGTATATATATTATATTATTATTTATGTTATTATTTATATATATTTGTTATTATACAAAACACAAAACATAAATCAGAAACACCAATATTGTAATGTACTTTATTGTCAAAATAATCAGGGTTGTTATATTTTTTATTTTGACAAACCTGTTTTTATCGATTTGACGTAGCGTTGCCGCTCTAGTTTAGGGATGACATTTCAGCGTTAACGCAAGGCGGTAAAAAACGTTCCGCTTGCCGCTCTTGTTTAGGTATGGCTGTAAGAATCAAACCTGCGCTCTTTTTACATTGCAAACGTAACAATACCAAGTCATGACCGTTTAGCGATCACACCCAAGTATGGCCTCGAATCTAATGTAGCTAAATTGCAGTTTTCTTTCCTATTAGCTTTTTCTGTTATTGTATAATATACTCAGAAGGGACAGCACTAACAAACACAAATATTCTATTTTTAGATTTCTGTTCATTTTGTCTAATCTCCTACGTCTCTATTTCACAACGTTACCAGATTGACGAATGGTTTTTACATTCAGTGTTGACAACTTTCTCGTGTTTAAGTTGAGACATCGCCACAGGGTAAATTTTATAATGTATTTAAGAACAGTGTTATTTTAACGTCATATACAGAGTCGCATTTAGTTTTCAATTAATATGCATTTGACAAATTAAATTTAGAAATGTTGAGGATAAGAAGAAGAATAAATGAACATAATTTTCAAAAATATTGAAAACATATTTATGTTGACTAGAAACCGTTGATACTAAACACAAAGTAAGACTTAAGCTTAAACTTAAAAACAAGCTCTAACTTTGGTCCAATGACATACAGGATTCATATGTGTTTATAAACCATTATTATATGTTCATATGAGCAATCATATATGGCCATCTGTATGCATTAACGAAAATTTGGGTAATATTTACATATATAATCATACGTATCTATACATTTCCATGCATGGTGATATGTGTACATTAATGAAAATTGAGGTGTATTTATACATATGATTACATATGAACTCTTGTGAACGCATACGAATCCTATATGGTGGTATATGGTCATGTATGTTCATTAGGGCGGGTCGATTTAAAAATCGCTCAACGTACAGGGAAAATCGTATTCTAGGGATCAAAATAAGAAACTTTGCCGAAGGAACCATACCTCTAAAACGAATTCTGATGTTCCGAAATTTGAAGGGTCAAATTTTGAAAAATCCCACTTTGACCCATTTAGAGTGCCCCAATCGAATCCAACCCAATCGAATATAATTTATACATTCATCTGCTAGAGTGTCTTCCGGAGAAGACATAGAGACCCTATTCTTGGAAAGACTCCTCCTACTTTCTGAAATATTGAGCTATAAAAGCACGGCTAAAAAGGCCCTCTTTCAACTTAAAAGTTAACCCCTTAACGGTCACCTAGAATGACGATTTATGCACTAATCTGCTAGCGTGTCTCCCGGAGAAGAATAAGCTCCCATAATCTTGGAGAGATTCCTCCTATTTTCTGAAATATCAAAGTGTACTTTTTCAAAATTTGACCCTACGGGTCAAAAGTCAGCACATTAGAATTCGTTTTAGAGGTATGGTTCCTTCGGCAAAGTTTCTTATTTTGATCCCTAGAATACGATTTTCCTTGTACGTTGAGTAATTTATTTGCCTCCCTACAAATCGACTCGCCCTAATGTTCATATATGTTCTTAAATAGATGCATATTTGCTAATTTTTAACCGGGTTAACATTTTTATGTATTTTATTTGAATTTGTCTCTGCAATGTTAAAAAAATTCACATTTATTGTTTTTATTTTTTACAAAATTCCTTAGAATTACTATTCCTTTGACATTATCTGACATTTCGGCATTTTCAATAACAATATTACAACCAAATAGGAATTCTTTATTAAATTCTTAACTATTTTATTATGCAGATTTTTTCGAAAAACAACTCTTAACAAATACTTAAAAACTCAAGAAAAATAACAACATATAAAATATTCTAGCACACGTAGAAAATTCTATGTTAATCCTTAAATCATTAAATCGTGACAAACATAACCAATATTTGAAATTAACATAAATCAAATACTAAAACGACAAAAAGAAAAAAACAGAAGAAGAAAATGCAGAGAATTTTAAAAACAGAAAATAATCCTTAAAAGTAAAAAAATAAAACATACAAACAACACCTGATATGCATGAGAAATATGTTCAAAAAAAAAAAAATTAATTAAAAATTTTGGTAAAAAAAAAAATTTAAATAAAATTAGTTTGGCAAAAAAAATAAAAAAAAAAAAACTGTAAAACCAAAAATTAACAAATGTTTATGAAAAAGACTACATTAAATTTTAATCACGTTTTAAAATTTTGCTGCATATTTTATTTGCTAGATTCAAATTGGCGACTTTATGCACATTAAATACGTTTTTATGATTTAATGTTTAGATGTCTTTATAGTTTTTCACAAATATATTTTTATTTTTTTTACAAAGAAACACAATATAAAAAAAGATTTTAGTTTATTACCATAATAATAAATAATAACTTGGGAATTATTATTAATACAATATAAATGAAGAAATGGAACATGCACGAAATTTATAAATTAAAATTGACGGACAGATAAATAAAATAAATGCAGAATGTTTAAAGATAATACGGTCTTGCAAAAATAAGTCACTATTTGGGTAACATAAAAATAGCACTAGAACTAGCGCCTAAAATCTAAAATATTTACACTTTTTCTGACAGTAGAATCTACTGAAAATGACAGTTAAAACAGCTGTAAATTCGGTTAAAAAGGCGACAAATTTGGGCAACATAAAAATAGCACTAGAATTAGCACCTAAAATCCAAAAAATTTACATTTTTTTTGACATAAGAATCTACTGAATATGACAGTTAAAACAGCTGTAAATTTGGTTAAAAATGCCACAAAGGTTATTAACAAGGTTATTTTTTTAACTGTTGAACAACAATTATTAACAAAAGCCTTTAAAGTAACCAACAATGTCGTAAAAATAACTGAATATTTTTTTTCTGTAAAAATTGGGAAAACTACTGTTTTTTAATAGATATTTTTTCGGTATTTAAAAATATATTTTTCAATAAAAAAATTTTTTGTTTCTTTCAATTACAATAAAAATTTGTATTTCCTGAATTTTACTTCAAATGTAAAGTCAAATTGCAAACGGTACCAAAGTTATGACGTTATTATGCATTCGAGATACAAAGAAATTTTAGCATTATTATTTGCAAACTATGAGCATATCAATAATAACAAATATAAACTAAACGAGAATTTTTGAAAAATTCTACAGCAACGGTTCCTCCAGAGGTACAAAGAAGTATTCCAGGAAGACCGCGAAGAGTACCGACAAAATGATTGTTGACAACAATTATGAAAAATGTCACAATATTTTTTTTTTTTGCAATTTTTTTATATATGAATCAAATTATTAAAACAAAAAAAAATTAATCGAATACCTAAAGAATTTTTTTTTTTTTATTATTAATTAATAATCATATAATTACAAATTATATCATATTACCCTAACCGAGCTACTAGCTACTATGGCCTTCGGCGCGTTGTAGCGAAAACAGACCAGTGCCTCTGGTGGGAATCGAACCCACGACCCCCGCACAGATAAGCCAGCACGCTACCAACTAGCCTACCGGGGCGCACAACTTATTTAATTTAAAAGTCTTGGTAGCACTAGATTAAAATAATTAAATAAAATAATATTTAAAAAAAAAAAAAAAAAATTTGTGTGGAATACTTCATAAAAAAGAGATTTTTTATTCAAAAACTCCTAAAAACTGGCTCGAATATTAAAGCTTTTTTAATTTTTTTTTTTTACATATAAATTTTTCTCACACTTTTGTGTTTTTAAAGTATAGTATAGTTAAACTCTTTTAAGGCAAACTCGGTTAAGATGAAACCTTGGTTATTACGAACTAATTTGAAATTTCTGACGTTTTGGTAACTATTTGAATGTAAAATTTATTAATACGAAAGTGAGGTAACGGTTAAGATGAACTGTTTTTGACGGTCACACAAAAAGTTTTCATATAATTTTCCATTTCCCAAAATTTTGAATATTTTCCCAAAATTTTAATTTTAACAAATCTGAAATTTTGAATATTTTCCCAAAATTTTAATTTTAACAAATCTGAAATTTTGAATATTTTCCCAAAATTTTTATTTTAACAAATCTGAAACCGAACGCACAGATATTATTTCTCAAATGTATCGAAAACTATTTATTTAAGAAATCAAATGAAAATATTTCAAACTATTTAAAAAAGTTGCAGCATATTTTAAATATTTTTTATTTCAAATTAATTTTTTTGATCCCTCGGAGTTTATCTTAGTCGGGGTTTACTGTATTTGGCTTTTGTAATCTTTTTTTATTCATATTTAAAATAAAAATCCAATTTTTGTTAATTTCGCTTTGTTCTTTTTTTTTATATATGAAAAAAATAAACTTGTTTCGGGTTCTGTAAACCACTACAAGTGAGTCAAGGGATCCGTGAACCAAAAAATTGGTGAAAACCATTCCTCTACATAATCTTCTATTTTTAACTAACTTACAAAAATTATGATTATTAGATAGTTGTTAAGTAAAATACTAAAAAACTGTTACAAAAATATAGTATTTTTTATTTAGTTGTTTTTTAAATAACTGTTATAGAAAAGCAACTGCAGTTGCAGTTAAAAACAACAACTTATTATGTTTACAAAATTTAGCAAATTAGAATTCTCATTTTATATCAAAGACAAATTTTTGATTGTCTCCGATTTTGATAGAATTGTTGAGTATGTTTGGCAGTTGACGCATGTTTGTAAAACGATGTTTTTTATTTTGAAAACCGTTGTAATACAAAAGCTTTGAAATACCGTCAAGTGCGGGATATTGACTTTATTAAAAGCTCATAACTTTTGTTGTGTGAAAAACATTGAACAAATTCTTTTGCGATGGGAATAATAAAAATTTTTGGTTTCACAAATTTTATAAAAAAAAATTTAAAACATTTTGTAACATGTTTTAAAATTTTTTTAAATTTTAAAAAATTAAAACCAAAAGTTCATTTTTTGATACTTTTTTTATAAAATTTATTTTTTTTAATCCTCCTTTAAATTTGTTTATAAATTATATTTATATAAATTTAGTGCTGTTTACATGTGTTCTAAACACACCAAGAATTTCAGATTGAAATCTCTATAAGACACCGTAATTATTATTCCATTTATCATAAAAGCATAAAGTTATTTTGTGACTTTTATTTTTTCGAGCAAAAATAAACGTTATATTTTTACTTTTATTTTTTTTGAACAAAAATAAAACTTATTTTAAGACGTTTATTTTTTGAGCAAAAATAAAAGAAATTTTTTAATTTTTATTTTTTTTGGGTAAAACTAAGTTATTTTTTGTTACCCTTTTTGTTTTTAAATACATGTCAATTACAAATTCCCATGAAGCTTATTTTTATTGCGAAGACTCACATTTTGATGTGATAAAATAAAATTTATTTTAATGTATTTTTGAAAAATAATTAACTTTTATTTTTGCTTGAAAAAGTAAAAGTCAAAAAATAACTTCTAATTTTGCTCAAAAAAATAAAAGTAAATAACTTTTATTTTTACTCGAAAAAATAAAACTTTTATTTTTACTCAACAAAATAAAAATCATAAAATTACTTTTATTATTTTATTTGCTCGAAAAAATAAAAGTAAAAAATTACATTTATATTTGCTCGAAAAATTAAAAATCTAAATTTTAAAAGCAGAGATTTTTATGAAAAACTTCTCCAAAAAAATAACACAAATTAGCCCTTTTCCGCAAGAAAGCCATAAAATAACTCAACCACAAAAACTAGCAAAAATTAGTGTAGCTTACAATGATTGATTTCTCATTAATCGAACTTATATTGAATCTCCTCTTGTGTATTTCATACTGAAAAAAAGCTGCTATTTCTGATTTTATGCTGCCCTAGTCATAAATAAAAAGTCATCACAAAAGTTATCAATATATCAAGTTTTTACCAAACTGTTATAAAAGCAAAAAAAAAAAGAAGTCTCTAGCTATTCCAAAACTTAAGGTTCTGATGGAATTTGTGGCCGGCTCGAAATAAATAATAAACAATATATTGCAATGCAAAAAACAAAATTGGCTCACACGGATAGAGCTTTACCGTCAATGTTGTCTGTCTAACAGCAAACTTATATATTTGGGTGTGTTTTCCAATAAAATTACAAAATGAAACAAAAACAACACTACGATAATATTAAAGAAAAGCATGCAAAAGGAAAAAAAAAACACTACAAAAAAATATATAGCTGAAGAACAGTGATATGACCTCGGTTGACCGGTCGCAGGATTGGGTCTTTGAGATTAATTGACTCATTTGTTTGCTGTTTTTAAAATAAAACCTAAAATTTCATGGTTAATTAACTATGAAACTTGATTCATCAAAGCCCACTGACCCCAAATGGAAAAACCTCAATTTTTTAACTGAGAGTAGTTTTTACCAATTTTGTCACTTATTTTTATAATACAAAATTTATCAGTTAAAATTTATTGTGTTTTCTTTGATAGGTCGACTAGTTTTGGGACAAAACCCTTGTACTTTTACTAATTTTGTGATAGGTCAAACTTTAACAAGTCAAAAAATAGATACTTTGAGGACAATTGAGAACGAAATGATATGTAACATTAGTGCAAATCGAAACAATGTGGAATGAAATAGGGAACAAGCTGACTTAAAACACTAAACACAGGGGATTAGATTAGATCAGAGGGCACTATGCACCGCAACCAATGTAGGTCTTTTGTGCTGCCTAAAGTTACCTACAGATTCAAGCTACCTATAAAGCCAATTATCCTATTAGGCAAAATGTTCGCGATGTCGGAAGGCGAAATGAAGCGATCACCTAGAAACCTAAGTCTCCTATCACAAAGCCTAAGATATTCGCAGAGAACATGCTCCGAGGTCTCAGACACCATCTCACAAAACCTACACATATCCGTGTCCGATTGACCCTTCTTGTGCAGATGGTATCTGAGATTACAGTGTCCAGTTAAGTACGACGCCAGGGTCCTCAAACCCCCCCCCCCCCCTTTCAAACGACAAGAGTCGCCTCGACCCCCTACTGGAAAAATAGATCAATCTCTTAGCCTGGCGCTGACCAGGAGAGTTTTACCAGTAACCAGAGAATTCAGACTCTCTCTTCACAGGGGAACGAAATGGAAAGTGGAATAAACGGAATAAATTGGAACGAGAGCAATTTAAATAAGTTCCATTTGCATTTCATTTTGTTGCGCATTTTATACTATTTCGTTTGCTATGTTTACAGTTCCACTTGTTCTCTGTTCCCAATATTTCCTTTTTTGCAAACTTTCTATAACTCTCCCATAAAAGGCAAATTTACCGATATTAACCAATTTGTTTCTAACATGTCTTCAAATTGCATATAACTCAATTCAAAGCCAATTTTATTTTCTGCCATAATTTGTTTTTTATTTTTAAAATAATTTATTAATTATTTTTCACATTCAATAATAACAGCGCGCCATATTTATTTGATAAACGGCGTCAATTCTTTTGTTACAAGACACATGTTTTATAGAGTCTTAAATTAAAAAAAAAAAAAAAAAGTACGACAACGACTCTCTCTACGAATGGAATATACCTTTATTTGTATCTATATTTAAATACAATGTTGTTTATTTGCATAGCTTGACAATTTTAAGTTGTCAAAGCACGTTCGATAAAAAATTAAAAAAAAAAAAAAAAATTA
Source organism: Delia radicum (assembly GCA_021234595.1). NCBI lineage: Eukaryota > Metazoa > Arthropoda > Insecta > Diptera > Anthomyiidae > Delia > Delia radicum. The sequence continues at coordinate 240,169,724 of CM037851.1, read as the reverse complement.
TTGAAAATTATGCTCATTTACAAATTGAATAAATACAACGCTATGTTTTATTTTCGTTTTATTTTTCAAAAAGATATTTTTTTTTTTTTATTATTATAATACTCTTTAATTGTACGCTCTTTTAACTCTTTTAAGTTAAAAATAAGAATATTTTTTTATATATTGTATAAAAAACTATATTTCTCTGAGTGTGTGTGCATTTTTTTTTCGATCATGACTTTTGTTGTAAGTTTTCTGTTAGAAGTTTTTCTGAAGTTTTTCAATATTTTATTAGCCACAGAACTAAACAGGATTGTTAATTGAACAGTTGTGTGCGTGTTAATACAAAAATATATTCAATATACGCCTGCGCGCATTACACTTTAATTAAATACGTAAATTTTTTTGTTTTGGATCTTGAATAAGAAAATGTAACTTTATAAAATTTAAAGAAAATTAATTACCATAAATAGTGTTGTTTTTTTTTTAAGCAAATTTAGATTTTTGGTGAATTAATAGTGGAGTTTAAAGTTTAAATTTAACTTTAAAAAGTTTTTTAATTATTTTTAATGATTTTTTTTCAATAGTATTTAGTATTCAAAGATTAAATATGTTTTTGAAAATGGATGCAATTGAAATGGATACATTTTGTTGTGGTGAGTTAATAAAAAATATACTATATTGGTGCCTTTAAGATAATTATGGTGTATAAGTTTTAATCTTTTGATAATTTAAATTATTTTACTGATTTTTAAATTTTTTAAAATAATTAAATCTTATTTCAAATTTTCAAATTTAATTTAGTTTGTTTTTTATTTAAACAATTTTTTGAAACAGTAATATTCATATTTAAGTTTGAATTTCACAAAATTTTATGTTTTTAAAATTATTGTTAAGATTTTCTTTAAATTGTTAAGAATAATTGAAAGTTTCAATTGAGCGGCTCAAAATAAAGCAATATTAGTTTTTAATATCATAAAAAAATTATTGTATTTTATTGGCGCCCAACGCAGAGGCCAGAACTAAATTTATTGAAAGTTTCATGGATATTAGTTAGATAATAATTGTAAAATATTAAATGAATAAGAAAGTGGAGGAGTTTTTTTTTGAATATATTGTTTTGCTGCCGATAATAATGGCGTCCAAAGATAAACCAACAGTTGTTTTTGAAATTTGAATCGCTAGTTTTTTTTTGTATTTAATAACAGATTCAGATTTTTAAGCTCGATTTTTTAATCGGAGCCTAAAAGCAGAATAAAAATTTCTATATAAAAATCTAAATTAATGTGACGAAAATTTTACTTTTATAAATATTTTTGTTTGCAAACCATTTTCAACTAACAAGGAAAGTCTTCCAAGCCAATCTCTGTGACATGTTTGAAATCGGTATATGTTAGAGTGAAACGAAATCTAAACAAAATGGAAGCATTAAAGTCGACTGAGACGAATCACTATACATTGAGCTGAAAAAAACATGTTTTTTGGAAATAAATGCAAGAAAAAAAAAATTGCGAAAAAATACTTTGAGAAAAAAAAAATGGCAAACAAATTTTTTTGGGGAAAAACTCTTGCGGAGAAAACATTTTAAGGAAAATACATTTCGATTAAAAAATGTTGTGAACTTATTTTTTACAATTTTTGTTAATCGGTTTATTGTTAAGCATTTTTTTAGTCATTACTTATACAATGACATTATAATGCAGTATTTCATTTTGTATCAAAATGTTCAAGGTGACTTTATATGTTCACTTACAACTTTTGAATCCGTCAACCGATTTTGTTAATTTTCAATACCAAACTGCTTACTTTATTAACAAACAGTTTTACTAAAAACCAGCTATGTCGCTTCTTTATTGGCGAAGTATTTTGCATTTCAAGCGTCCACCTCGGGGATTAAGCAGATAAATTAAAGGAAAGAAAATCACTCTATGTTGGAACTGTTTTATTCGAAAGCATGTACAAATTTTACGAAGCCCGTACTTAAAAAATTACCAAGGAATTTACTTTAAAAATCTGTTTCTCACAATATCACATTGGCTTATGATTCCGTTGAATGAAAATAAAAAAGTAGGAAGGTATAACCGGTGTCATCCACCGAAAAATATTCAAATTGGATTTTAAGTTCCTTACTAGCTGTTGAATATTTTGAAATAAGTGTATTTTGGCGAAAAAATGTGTTAGAATTTTTTGCAAAAGTGCTATTTTGAGTTGCGTAACGGCGAGCTTGATATAAGAAATGCATTTATAATATTTGGATAGAGTAAATTTAGTACACCATTGGTTTTTTTAGATGCTGATTTTAAACTTTTTGGCAAAAGGGGTCTTACTATTTGCGTTTTGAAAGGCCTGTTCATTTTGATTGCTCTACTGAAAAATTCGAGTCCACATTTGCATATAAAACTTTAAAAAGACGGATCTTGAAGAAAAACAATATTTTCCAAGCATGTTTTTTTTATGAAAAAAGCATTAGTGGATCTTAATTAATTAAACAAAAACATAAAAAAATTGTAATGTCCTCATCACTACGCAAATTTTAATAGAAAATTTGTTTAAAAATGTTCAACTTCATATATTAAGTTAGAATATTGTTCTACCTCAAATTCAAAATATAATATGATATTGTCATATTAGGATTTAATTTCTGCTTTCAAAAAGTTTCATCATTTTCATGATAGACAATACAATTGTTTCATTGGCATCACCCAAATCTTCAGTAGTCCAGAATAGAAAACAATAATTGGCTTAACTCAAACCCAGACATTACATACAACAGACAAAATCAACTTTATGAGAATTTGTAAACCTAATTATAAAATCAAAACTTTTTGAAAAGCAACAATTTTTACATATCAATATACTTTGTATATTATTGTATGTAGTTTGTGTGTTTGTTGTATTACAATTTGTAAAAATAACATATATCTTAACAAACAACATATATCTTAAGAGAAGAGCCGTGGTAAGCTAATTGTTCAAAAATGTTTTAACTTTTGAATTATTATTAGCAAACATGTTCGCTAAATTGGACCTATAATAAAAACTCTCAAAAGAGAATAGAAAAAGATGAAAAATCGATAAAAAAAAAAATTTCTATTTAAATATAAATTTATGTAAATTTTGTTTATTAAAACGTATTATATATAGTTTAATTTACTTTTTTTTTAATTATAATAAAACATCTCAAAAAGACTGAAACTATAAAAAATCATAAAAATATGGAAGAATAAGAAAATATTTATATCAACAGCCCACTTTAGCGAACATAAGCAAAATATAATTTGTAAAGTTTTTTTCTTATTTTTTTTTTGTGAAATTAATTAGTTTTATTAGAATTGTAAATAAAATTCTTACCGTTTGCAAAAATCCAAATAGAAAAGTTATTTCAAATGTGTTGGTACCAGCGCTACACTGATAATAATTCATGCGTAAAATTACGAAAAAATGTCAAAATAACCAAATTTTGGTAAAATAAACGAAAATTTGTACATTTTACGAAAGTTTTTATAGTTTTAACAATAATTTCGTATTTGTATGCATGGATTATTATGAGTGTATTCTTCTGGTACCATTTCAATATTTTCCAAATATTTTGTTTAGACATGTCCATGCAACAACACGGAAAAAAAGGTCTACTTAAGCGAAAACGTCACATTAGCTAACATTCCCTTACATTTTGACCTACGTTGATAACATGGTACTACCAGACGGCTAACATTTCATTAAATTCAACTAACATTTGTCATTTGTTTTAACTGTTAAAAAAATTACTAACAATTGTAGTAAAAATTAACCACATATTTTAGTAAAAAATAAACAAACATTTATTTTTTTTCAATAACAAAAAAACGACTGCAAAAAATTAATGTAAATTTATAAAACAGTCATTTGATGTGGTTTGTTTTTTAAATGAACTACAAGGTTAGTAAAAAATTAAATTTATTTACAAATGACTGACATTTATATTAAAATAAAGAAACTGTATTACAACGCAAACAATTGCAAATTTTTAAAGCAGAAGTTCCCTGAGTGTAGTAGAAGGATATTCTATTATTTTATTTACGTATAGAAAAGTCAAGAGTTTTTGCTAGATTATAAATTAGTGCAAGCACTTTTTAAATACAGATAATTAACAATTTTATAAACTTTTTTAAATTAACACTTTTCCGTTAAAAATATGTTTGTGCTCTATTAAACGCTTTAAATCGACCACGTCTCCAAATTCGTTGGCAAACACAGATTTCGCTTCTTATTAATAAAATTATTTGTATGTCAATATTTACTTCACAACAGTTAAAAAGTAAGCCATGTAAGAAATTACTTCAGGAATCAGTTCAATTTCCAGTTAGACATCGGGTTTATTTTCTGTGTAAAAGACATTTGTAAATTATGACCATTTGAAATACAAAATTTTCATTCTCACTTCCTGACGCTTTTGCCAACTCCATGGATTAGAAACATATATTTTTTCATCAATATCATCTTAGTTTTGATAACCATACACCTTTTTGCATGTCACAAAACTCTTCTTAAAGTTTTTTGCTAAAACTTGATTTAAAACATAAGTGAAAAAGTTACACTTACAACCAGTCAATTTACGTCACAGCAATCTACTTCTGCATTTAATTTTAATTTTTTATAAAATCTCCATGTTTCCCAAAAATAATTTATAACATCTCTTTCATTTTATCAATTTACCTTCTTCCTTTCATAAATCTCTTCAAAATCCTATTTCAGACAAAAAAACTGTCCAAATCCAATTTTATCCGATTTCATGTTTTTTGCTAGCAAAAAAAAAGGATAATACTTTAAAGCTTAAAGGTTTATATTGTAATAAATTCTACAACTCAGATAATCTAAGAAAATTTAAATTTCGTCCCTTGCCATTACAATCCGCATTTTAAAATGGCAAATTTTGTACATTTCCATCCTTTAAATATTGGTAATCAGAAAATATTAATCTTTAAATTTGGTATATTCTTTGTAAAATTAAGATTCAAAATGTCATTTTATTCTAATTACAGATTTTTGTTAACTTATGTAGACTAACAATTACAAGTGATTGATATTTTCGAGAGGTGTTCTCAAAAATAGAATTATCGTTAAAAATCATAATTTCCTCTGCAATACGAATTTCGTATCTACACATCATTCCCTTTCAACTTTAGAACCCTTTTTAATTATATTTGTTAATCCCTTCAAAACAAAACTCAAATCAATTTCCGTTTCAAATTTTAATATTAACATTCACTGAATAATGTTAAATAATCCTTTATACAGTTTGTCAAAATTAAACTAAAAATAAATTTCAAAATTTTTTTTTTTTTTTTTTTTTTGTTGTTAAAACACAAAAATATCATGTCTAGACATCAAGCTACGCTTAAGATTTTAATTATATCAATGAACATAATATAAAAGATGAAGTAAAAGAAATAAAGATCTTTTTACAAAAAAAAAACAGAAGAAAAATCTGTAATTTACGAAATGTTTAAAAAAAGGGGAGAAAAATTTGTATTAAAAAAATACACACATCAAATTTCTCTCCCCATGAATTTAATATTTTTCAAAACAAATTTCTTACTTAGAAATGAAATCCCCGTCAGCAGATGTTCAATTTTTTTTTATTTCGTCTATAAATTTTTTCCTTTTAAAGTTTAAAGGTATTTAAATAGTAAAAACAACTCGCGTGTGTTTCTTTTTTTGAATTTTAATTTTAAAAATAGTGTTAGAAAATGTTCCTTATACATTACATCCCAGCAAAAATAAATGGAACAACTCCTAAATGAATCACAAGTTTCATTACATCAACAAGAAGTGTTCTGTAATAAAAATATGCCAATTAGGAGTTCTTTGTCACGGGTGACAAGATGTTAATATTTCGTAAGGGGGTTGCAAGAAAGGCATAGCCATCAGATGGTTCCGGGTTCGAATCCGATGATTTTTTTTTATAATTATTTACTTTTTTATTTTTATGGTAAAATAAACATTTTTTTTTTTAAATATTTGATTTTTTTTATATAAATTTTTTTGTTTACGAGTAGTTTAATTTAATTTATTATGAAATTTTATAAAAATATAAAAAAAAATTCAATCAGAAAAAATATTCTTAAAATATTACAAAATGATTTTAACATTTATATATTAAATAAACTTAGAAAAGTTAAAAAAAAAATTAAAAAAAAAAAATACACGGAGTATTTTATATAGAAATTTTGAAACAATTTTTTGAAATTATTCTTCTTGAAATTAATTTTATTTTTTTTTTTCAAATATTTAACTAATTTTATATAATAAATATTATATTTATATTTACTTAATTTTTTATTAAAGTAAATTTTTAAAATTTTTAGAGAAAATCTTTGCAAAGTTGCTTAAAAAAGCATATATCAAAGCTTTACAAAAATTTATATTGAAAAATTCTAACTAATTCTAAAAATAACTGTATTTATTAAATGAATGCATTTTTTTTGTTTATAGTATATCATCAAACACGAATAATTCTGCTAAAAGTCAACTAAAGCGTGTTTTTTTTAGAGTGTCATAACTTTGAGTTGGCATCAGTGCTTTATTTGACCACCCATTTAACAGCTGATAGTTGCGTTTTGTTTGGTTTGCTTTGAAATTTCATTACACTAGAGCAACGCGTGCAAATTGTTGAAATTTTAATCAAAATAATTGTTCTATTGTTCTTGATTTTGAATTTCCATTCAAAATTTTATTTTGCGATGAAGCCGATTTTTGGTTAAATGGGTACATAAATAAGCAGAATTGTCGCATTTAGAGTGAGGAGAATCCACAAGCATTTGTCGAATATTACTGTTTGGTGCGCTTTATGGGCTGGCGGAGTCATTGGCCCACATATATCTTCAAAAACGATGATGGTCAGAATGTTATTGTCAATGGTGAACGGTATAGGAACATGATTCGAAATTTTTTCGTACCTCAATTACGTGGCATTAATCTTGGTGATATGTGGTTCCAACAGGACGGAGGCACATGCCACGCAGGGGGCGCTACAACTGATTTATTCAAAGAAACTTTTGATGAAAAAATAATTTCACGTAATGGCCAATTAATTGGCCACCAAGATCGTGTGATTTAACCCCATTGGATTATTTTCTTTGGGGTTATGTTAAGTCACTTGTCTACGTCGATAAACCACAAACAATTAAACACCTGGAAATAAACATTCGAGTAGTTATCGGCGAAATACGGCCGCAAATGCTGCGAAAAGTTGTTGAAAATTGGTGATCCAGATTGCGCCTTCTATGCGCCAGCCGTGGCGGCCACATGGCAGAAATCATATTTAAACATTAATTTCATAAAATTTTCTTTCCAATAAAGCCCGTTTCATTGATATTAAAAATATATTTCCATGTTTTATTATGATTTAAACTTGTGTCACTCTATAAAAAAACACCCGATATCAGGTGTAGCAAGCGATTTCTCAGGGGTAGAGCATCAGCTTGGCATGACTAAGTTCGTGTGTTCAAATCCCACGCCACAGCGACAAGATTTTTTTTAAATTAAAAAATAAATAAAAACACGTGAAAAAGATCATCCTTTTCATTGCTTTATATTTGCATTGGTTGTTCTTAAAAGGAACAAGTCTTCCTTCCTACGACAAGCCAAATTTGAAAATCATCCGATTCAATAGTTGTAGTGTTTCTATTACTCTTTTGTCATCACTATTTTTGCTGGGATTATTTGAAAATGTAGTACGTGTTGTTGGATTATTTTATGCTTTTCAAACAACAAGTATATAATTTTGTCCACTTTTTTTTATATTATTATTAAATATGAAAATTGTAGTGGAAAACCAATTGAAGACAAGTAGTAGAGTGGTGTTAGTAGTAGTAGCAGTAGTAGTAGTAATAATAGTACTAAAACAAAACGCACCGGAAACTGTTCATATATACGCAATTTATTTAAATTAATGCTGAAGGTTTTATGCTTTACTATAAAGCATAAATATTACAAAAATCATATAAAGAAAAAACTAACTATTGGTTTTATATTAGGGATACACATGCAATATAATTTCGAAACATTTTATTAAAAATATGTTACACAGATTTTAACCCTCAAACCGGAATAAGCTTTTTTGAAACTTGTGCCACTAGTTCGGCACGAAAAAATAAACAATATGTTCTTCTACCACATTTTTTTCGTTGCTTATATGGGTAAAATTAGGTATAGAGCGATTCTCAAAAACTGATCCCTGAAAATGAATAAGTTTAGGCATAAATTATTCCTCTTAACAAGATATAGTTACAGTCCAATTACACTCTTTATGCTGTTTCTTAAGAAGATATGCCGATTTTAGTTTTTCGAAAATCGCGAAATTGAGCGAAAACGCACCCGAATGATTAAACTTAAAGACCTTGCTAAAAATATAATCTTTCTGCTGACTTTCATAAAAATCCATCCATACGTTTTGAAGTTATGGCGATGTCCTTAACAATTATCCTATTGGAATCAGGTATGTCCTTGGACCAAAATAATAGCTTTTGGAAAAGATTTAGCTTCAATCTTACTTTGTGTTTAGTATAAACAGTTTCTAGTCAACATAAATATGTTTTCAAGATTTTTGAAACTTGTGTATAATTAATGAAAATCTTCACAAAACTAATGAATCATTCTTACAATGAAGTGTTCATAGAATTTATGTAAGAGTAAAATTCTATAATATGAAGTAGTTTCATTGAAATAAAGAAACTCTTCAAGAATTTCTTAAAAAGTGCATTAGTATTAAGCCAATAACACGATTAATACAAAATATGAAACAATTTCATGGAAGTCAAAATCAGAACAAAGGCTTCATTGAATTAATAATGCACTTGATAAAATATGTTGAACATTTGAGAATTAAATTTTAAAAATAAAGTTCGAAATTTATGAAAATAAATGAAATTATGAAATGTTATGCAAAATGTGTCGAAATCGTATTGAAAAAGAATAATTTTTTCGTAAAATTAAGTCGATATCGACTTCGACACCCTAATTTTGAGACCACCCTCGTATGTTCTAAAAGATTTTCATGATTCCATTCTAAAATTTTATCTTCTGGAACCATGATGCTTAGAAACAAGTAACGTCATGATGCTTGTTAGGAAAATACCCTATCCACGTGTTTGATTACTAAGAAGAATAATAATTAATAGATTTTTTGTTTAAGCTCTGTCTATTCTGGAGGCTCTAGCTTTTCTAAAACTTTGGGTTCTGATGAGATCTTTAGCCTGTTTGATTTGCTTTATTTTTGTAAATATACGGAGGATGAAAGCTCGTTATAGATAAATATAAATAACATAAAAATAATCGTCAAACTTTAAAAACATTTTGCGGAAAACTGTACACTGATAATAATCCTTGCGTAAAAATACGAAAAAATGTCAAAATAACCAAAACTTTTGTAAAATAAACGAATGTTTTTGTAGTTTTGACAATAAATTCGTATTTTGATGCATATATTATTATGAATATATCAATCGAAATGCCCAAAATATATAGAATTATTGTCATGCCGTGTTCTTTATAAAAGTAAAAATCATTATACATTTTACTTAGTGTCTTTATTTTTGAGAATTAATTAAATTACACAGGCCAACAAGTTTTCTAACCTTGATACTAGAGTATAATTTTCTAAAGGTTTGATGTGCGCTAAATCAGAACAGAGAGGTATTTTAGATGACATAAAAAGTTTTATCAAAAAACTTAATTTGTGGGGCTATAACGTCCCGAATATAGCAAAAAATCGGGTTTTTTAAAACTTTAGCTTAAGATGTCGCGAAAAAGTGATGTGTTGGAGAAATTCTGAGGTCAGATTTAGCTTCAGCGAACACCAAACCTCCCATAAAGAAAATTGGAAGATATGAGGCCAAAAAATGTAAAATTTTTTGGAAAATAACACTAAACATTTTGGTATCTTTTTCATATTGATGTCTTCTACCTCTAACTATTTGCGAAATTATATTCTTTAAAATTTTCAAGTTTTCAAATAAGTTCTTCCCTATTACATTTATGATTATTCCCTATTGTTTTTATAGTTAATACTATAAAACAATAGTTATATTTTACAAGTATTAGCGACAAAAATTAAAGATAAAGATTAAAACGTTTTATTTAAATGTTTATTATAATTTAGAGTTGCCACCCATTGCAAACGGAAATAATAATGCATATTCATAATTTAGAACTTTTTTTTTCAATATATTTTTATTCTATCTTACTGGGCGGTCTTTTGTTGAAGACTTCTTTTTGTCAATCATTTTTCATCAGATTATTTAAGGGTTTCTTTTCATTATGAATGTTTGTTGTTTTTCTGTGTGTTCTGACATTTGTTGCTGCTGTTGTTATTTTGTTTTTTGACATTAATGTTTTGCATGGTAAATGTTAAACAAATGTTTTGTTTATAAATTGAAGAATGAATGCATATGTTAATGTAAAAGGGGAGAGCGGTTGATGAAAAATTATAGGTCAACAACAATTAGTTTTCTTATGATGAGGATGTTTTTGTGTCAAAAATTTTGAAAAGTTAAAAATATCATTCAAAAACATTTCTTGGAAAGAAAAAAAGGAATTTAAATTTGTCTCTATTAACTAAAAAGTTTTTAAAATTAAATATAACGTATTTTAAAGAGTTTTAAAAAATCTATTTTTTGAAAGCAATTTTTAAGAACAAAAGAGCTTAAAAGAATTTACACAAAATCAAGTAAAACGAAATTTAGAAAACTTATAGAAAGCATTTTTAAAGCGTTTTAAAGAAGAGCTTTAAAGCTTTTGCATATTTATTTTACGTTTAAATATTTCTTGCTTTCAAATGGTTTAACAAAAACTGTTAAATTTAACCAACACAAATTCAAAAAAATTTAGAAAAACCTTTTTTATATTATTAAAACTTAAAAGAGCTTTAAAGAATTGCCAAATTTAAATCAGAAATAAAAAAGAAAGAGTCTAAATGCGTGAAAAAGCATTTTTATTTGTTTAAGCATTTTTAAACAAGTAAAAGAGCTGTAAAGCTTTTATAACTTTTTACCGTTTAAATATTCTTGACTTTAAATAATTAAACCATTTAAATTTTAAAAAATGAAATATTTTACACATTTTTTTTAATCTAATAACAATTGAAAGAGCTTTAAAGAATCTGCAACATTTATTCAAGAAAACTTTAAAAATTAAGTTAAATAGATTCCAAAAAGTATTCAACCATTTTATTTCAAAAGCTATTTAAAAATATTTTAATTAAGTCTTTAAAGCTTTTGTAACTATTTTATTAATGTTTAAATATTTTATCTTTTAAAATTAAGTAAAACACAATTTAAAAAATTAAAAAAACAATTCTTTAGCTATTAAAAAAAAGCGCATAAAAGCATTTTGCAAAAGTTCACTGAGAAAGCTTTTAAAATAAAGTAAAACCGATTTTAAGAAGTGTTTAAACATTATAATTTCAAAAGTTAAGTAAGATAAAATAAGAACTTTTTTACCATTTAGGTATTTTTTGCTTCAAGCCTTCAAAATTAAATAAAACTAATTTTAAAAATGGTATATAGATTTTTTCATCAATTAGAAATGAAAAGAGCTTTAAAGCGATTGCAAAATTTAATCAAGAAAGCTTTTAAGATCAAGAAAACCAGATTTTTAAAATTATTAAAAAACATTTTTATTTGTAAAAGCTAATTTAAAATAAATAGAACCACATTAAAGCTTATTTTCACGTGTTAATATTTTGTCGGCTCATTGTTAGTGCCAATTTAAAAAAAACTTTGTTTTGTATTTACAAAAACACTTGTGTAATATTATAAACAGAATTTTGTTATTTATTTCTGTGTATAGCTTTTAAAGTATTTAAGAAAAATTACAAAGAGCTTTAAACGCCTGCAAAACTAGTTCCAGAACGATTTTAAACGTTTTTAAAAAAGTGTTGAACAACGTTTTTTAATTGTAAAAACTATAGAAATAAAAGAGCATTAAAGCTTTTGCAAAAACTGCTTAAATTTTGTTGGTAAACCAATTTAACTTGATAAATTAAACATTATATAAATACTTTGTAAAACTTTTGAGAAAATATTCTTTGTAAAATTTGTTCATTTAAAATTAAAATTTGAAAAACAAAATTTTCTTTTCATAATTTTTCATGACGAATAATATTTTTAAATAAACTATATTGTTTTTTTTTTTTTAAGATCTGCCTATTCTGGAGGCTCTAACTTTTCTAAAATTTCGTGTTCTGATGAGATCTTTAGTCAGATCGGAGGTTGAAAGCTTGTTATAAATAAAATATTCTATCTTATTATAAATCTTTCTTAAATTAACGGTTTATTTATTTGAGCTGCGCCAACAAGTTATGTTCCGCACAGATACAATTTCTCAAGATTTAAAGTCATCTTTTGAAAAACTGAATGATTATGTAATATGGTTTCTTTAAAGCAAATTGCACACAAAAAGTGTATAATGTAAGAAAGGTAAAATAAGCTCGAAGTAATTTCGTGTATAAATTATGGCAAAAACTTGGAAAAGTTTTGCAAGTTTTTACAAAAACTATATACCATAATTTTGTCAAACAATCTTACAGATCTTAATATTTGTGTGGGATTTATTTTGGAAAAAAATAAAGCTTACAAATAGTTTTCCAAAAGCTTTAAAGCCATGTTATTTAATTGTACATAATTTTGAAGAATAAATACTTTTACAAAACTTGAAAAGATTTTTTTTTATTCTTCAATTTACATAACCGAGCCTATTTAGGCCATATATGGCTATTAAAAGCTACTAAATAATGCAGCGTATAAAAATAATATATAATATTAGCTATTGTCACCGGTTCATACAATGAGTATTCAAAGTTAAAATTAAAGCTTTTGAAATAATAAGAAAGCTTTATTATTTAAATAGTTCTTAAAAGCAAATTATTAAATGAATTCAAAAAAGTTTTCATCACAATATCAATAATTTGTCAAACTTTAAGCTCACAGAAAAAAAAACTGCTTTAAAACTCGCTCTTAAATCTTTAAGCTACACTAAGAAAATAGGTTTATTGTGACAACCGAATTTTCTGGAAACTAAACGGTTAAAGATTTTTTAAAAGCTGTTTTTCTGGTTTCTTAAACTTTTAAAAATGTTTGATATTTTTGATATTGTTAAAATGTTTTCCTGACACAATTGAAATATATTGCTTTAACCGAAATTATATTGTTTCTACCGAAAACGAAAAATTAAAAGCTTTTTCTTTAAAGCCTCCAAAAAGTATGAAGTAGTGCATAATTTTACTTTGTTTTTCATATTAAAGAAACATTTTTGTTAGGAATTTAAACTTTAAATGCAACAGGAAATAACTTATTTACAACTAACTATTACAACTTTATTTTTATTGTAATAAAACTTTATAAACCTCATAACCATTACAATTTTCAAAACATTCAGCATCATGCTTGATGTATTATGAGCAGAAACGAATTCCAACATAATAATGTTTATATTTCTATCAACGAATAAAAAAAAGATGCTGTAACCCAGTAACATTTTTAAAAAACTAAAACTCAACTCTTTATAATTTAAGCAATTTTTTTAAGTCATATAAAAAGTTAATTATTTGTATAAAAAACATCAAACTCTTTTAGCACAAAAAAAAAAAATTTTAAAATTGTAATCGCAAAATTGCAATATTTCAACACAGAGGGAATCATAGTGGGCGAAAAATAATGGAATTGTTTAGTGATTCAATGAAAATTTCCATCACAACATGAATGAAAACCTTATAAACAAAAATCTAAAAATAGAATATTTGTGTTTGTTAGTATTAGTGTTGCCACTTCTGAGTATAATATGCAATAACAGAAAAGCTAATAGGAAAGAAAACTGCAATTTAGCTGCATTAAATTCGAGGCCTAAACGGTCATGACTTGGTGTTGTTACGTTTGTAATGTATGCAGAGCACAGGTTTGATTCTTACAGCCGCAGGTTGTTGAAAAATTTATCATATAGAGACAATCTGACAACTATGAGACACAAATAATAATACAATTTAAATGGAAAATCACTGTTTATAAAAAGGCTGAAACTAGTCTAGTCTGATTTGAAAATTAAAAGTGTTTATAATTTTTAGAGAAAAACATTTATTCTTCTTCTTAACCTCAACCTTTCTATTATTTTTATGATCCATAGTACATAGCGCCCTCTAGAGCTTTTTTAAGTATAAAAATATGTAGAAAGTTTTTTTTAATGTTTTTTTTGTAACTGTTCAAATAATGAATTTTGCATGAAAATATGACTTTTTTTATTGGCTTAAGCTTTTTTTCTCCAGTCTGTCCAAAGCCCGTCTTCGTTAGGGAAAGTTTTTCAGCCGAACTAGGGGGGTTTTGTCCTATGTTATAGGCAGTGCAGTGTCTTCACTGAGTAAAGCTTGCATGCGTGACAGGCCTAGTTTTTTAATGAAACTTCATCATTGAGTAAATAGAACTTTTAATAAAATGTTATGAAAACATGCATAAACTTAATGAAAATTTTCAATGGACGTGATCCAGTGCACCTACATTGCATTGGTTTTACAAAAAGTATGAAATTCTTCATTAATTCTAAGAAATTTTTCGTTTAGTAAATTGTAAGAAAAAAGTTTCATAGAGTAACTGAAAATTTTAATTATTTTACGTCCAACAAAATTCTCCCTGTGAAGACAATGGCAAAATGATAAGAAAATAAAAATGTGGATTGCCATTCACCGATTCTCAAAGTTTTGCTGGGTTTAATAATTTAAAACATTTTTTTATGTTATATAATGAAGCAGTGTTAGTTTTAATAAACTTCTCTCTTTCCAAAGACAAGAAATAAAAAAGACCAATTATAATAAATCTAATATTAATGCTATTTTATATGGGATGCTGATGATGATTATGATCATCAGTAGCAGCGTCCATAAAACTAAGTATCCTATGTTTTTGACTACTGACTGACTCCTCCACAGCAGATGTGTTAAAATCGCTTAAAGTTTTTTTCAGAAATTTATTTTTATAGTGCAAGAGAAGAGAAGAAAACAAAAATGTTTCTGTGTGTTACAGTTTCCTTTAAAAAAAAACTGTTTTTAATTTATAGTTTTGTTTAAAATAGTGAGTTGATATATTTTTTTAGGAATTTTGATTTTGTAACAAGTTTTATACACTCAAGGAAATATATATACTGCCACTACTGAATTTTTATTTATATCGCAAAGTGTTGAGCAAAAAAATATAATGTTGTTATTTTATCTTTAGTACTACCAATAGCATTCTATCAAATGCAAAACAGAATAAAATATTCGCGATTTAGTATTTATCTCGAAGCAAATAATTTTACTGCCAACAGATCAATTTACTTGTTCTGAATACAAAGACCATGTATGTCCATAATTGTATTGATTTATTTTTTAATTTCCCAGTTCAGGAAGCCCATTTATTAAATTTATAATTGTCTGCACTTTAATAGTGAAAATTTTCATGTGGCTAAACTCGCTCCAGATAATGAAATTATAAAATATTTTCAGGGATGCTGGATATTCAATTATTATGTATAAGAGGTAAATACAGAAAAAATAAAGAAAACATTTTTTGAGGGTACATTTAGGTCCCGACATGCTATTTAAGCTTTCGCGACATTCTATTTAAGATTTTTGGTACTTTTCGCATCCCTGGAAATTATATTATCCTGAATCTTTAGGTGTAAAAAGTACTTACATGTACTCGCGAGTGCTCCCCACTGTATGTTTTTTTTTCTCCGTAGAACGCGTCAGGCGGCTTCGCGAAATAAAGTGTTTTCTGCGTGCGACACAAAAAAATAAAATTGAAGCAATTTTTTTAAGTTTCCTTAAAACTCTTTTGTTTGATTTAATGAATCAGCCTTGACATTTAAGGTCTTATGACATAAAAAAAAAAAAATTATGATTTTGGGCAATAACTTCTTTTTTTTACCGTCATAGCGCCCAAATTTATTTTTGCCAAACAAAAAACCGTCATAGCGCCTAACAAAAAATGTTATTTCGTCCAAATCAATGTCGTATTGCCCAAAAACAAGAAAATTTTTACAATAACAATTTACATATAATTTTTTTGGGCGCTATACCTTTTTTCTCTTGGGCAATATGACTTTGGGGAATATAACGTTACGCCATTTTCAACAAAATATTTTTTTTATATTTAAAATAATGATAAATATAAGTACTTATGGGTAACGCATTATTTTTTGTATTCAAATAATGGGGAAATTAACTAGGTATTACACAGAGAGAATTCCTGGGACGAATTTTTAATAAAAAAATATGAAATTTTTGATTAAATTTTATGAAAAACTGCATTAATTTAATAAAAAGTTTCAATGAACGAGTACCAGTGACAATTCATACATATAATGCAAAAATTCATTGATATCATGCAGATAATTCTCTGAGTGCAGTAAGTCCTTAGTATTTGTGTTTAAGTAATGCAGAGAGTAAGCTGGTGTCCGGTACCGGTAGTCCGGAAAGTAATGACATGTCATTACCGTTTCTACATTGGGTGTAATAAGTTTTTACATTAATAAAAAAAATTATTGCGCAAAAATTTTCAATTAAAGTTTGTTCAAAATTAAATTTGATTTCAATTAAAGGTTTTGTTGATTCAAATATTTTTTTTAATTAAATATTGTTAAAAAATTTCAAATTAATATTTAGTCGTATCAATTAAAAATGCAAAACCATGTCGAAATGTTTGGACACAATTTTCAAAAGCTTACAATTCACATAAACTTTTTACTTTAAATGTACGAATGAAAATTTAAGAAAGTAGAGTTCAATAAAATATATTTTAAGATATTAAAATATTCTACCATAAATTTTTCCTAATTTTTTTTTGTTTTTTTTTTTTTTTTCTCAAACAGATTTTTGGTTATTCTAGTAAACTTGTCATCTATAACATTATTTTCAGAGATCTTCGAAGCACTGTATAAAAAATCAGGTTTTCTAAAGCTTTTATTTTTCTAAAAAGAAATTTGTTTTTAAATTTAAATTTAAACAAAAAGTTTTCAATGCTTCAGTAGCTCAATTGGTAGAGCTGTTGGGTACAAAAATTGTGTAACTTTACAGACCTACGTTCGAAACCCACTAAACTAAGGCTGTTACAATTTTTTAATATTTTTTTACTTTTGGAACAATATTTGTTTTCTTCAAAAAAAAAATAATTTTTGATTATTAAAATAAATATTAAGCAAATTAATTTAAAAAAATATTATGCATAATGTATTTTATTACCAAATTATGCAAAATTTTGCACTTTTTTTATATTTCGATAATTGAATTGCAAAATCAAAAATTAAATAATTTATTTTGCAATAAACTCCATTTAAATAAAAATTTTTACAAAATATTATTTTAATATATTTTAGATTTAGGTGATTTTGAAGTTAAAAATTCAATTAATGAAATAGTTAAAATGTTTGCAAAATTTCGAATAATTTGAAAAAAAAAACATATTTTGTATTTAACTTTTTAATTAATTTAATTTTCTTAATTACAAGTTAAAAAAAAATTTTGCTGTAAACAAAAATTGTCATGTGCTTTGTTGAATATAACAAATATTGTTTTTAACAAATAAAAAAAATTGTCACAACCTTAGTAGGTTTTGAACCTAGGTCTGTAAAGATATAAAAATTGTATCAGATCTACCAATTGCGCTACTGAGGCATTGCAAATTCTATTTTGTATATCAAATTTGAAAACACCATTTTTAGAACAATAAAGGTTTTAGAAAACTTAAATTTTTATACAGTGCTTCTAAGACCTCTGAAAATATTATTATAGATGACAAGTTTACTAGAATAGCCATATAAGTATTTAATTGATATAATAAAAAGTTTCATTCGTCTTAATTAAGTTTTTAATTGAGTTTACAAATATTTTAATGAAATCTCGATTTTAGTTTTTTCTCTGTATCTAAAGGCTATTTTGAGAATTCGATGGTTAGAATAAAATGGAGTGTTAGCTTATGTAAGCCATTTTTTTTTTTTTTGTGTGTTCTTGAAAGAAAATGTCAAAAAATTCAACTTTTATGGAGGTTCTATTTTAAAAAAGTTTCGGTGTTGTTGCAAAAAAACGTTAATATAAAATCTGAATAGGAATTTTCTAAATCGGATTTTCGTAAACGGTTACAGTTTTATGCACAATTTTTATAAAAATATATTTTTCCATCAAAAAAATTTTAAAAATTAAGTTTTCCTAAGGTTCGCCATTATGATACATCGTTATTTCGCTAAAGTGAGCCACTCATATTTACATATTCAACCTTTTAAAATTTTTTGATGAGTTTCAAATGATTAAGTATTTTTCAAATGTTTAACGCACAACTTGAATTATTCTGTCTATTTTATACAATTTTTCAATATAAATAACAACAAAAAAATCTAGCGATTTTTGATCGCAATTAAAAAAGTTAGCATTATAATATACATATATGCAGCATTCAGTTTTTATTACCTACGGTAACTACTATAATAGAATTAAGCGATACAAAAAAAAAAAAAAATGTTAACTAACAAAATTTAAATAAAAAAAATTTATAAATATAATTGTTATTTTTACAAAATTGTCGTTTTTTACAAAATTTTCTAACTTTTTTATTATCTTTTAGAAAGATTGTTTAATGGCAAGCATGTTCGATAGAGTAAGCCTTTTGGGTAGTTTTGAAAATCCTTACATCATTTTTTTTTTATATTAGTTGCCACAAGAAAATGACGTAAAGCCAAAACCTGCACAAAAAGTTGTTATATTTGGATTTGGAATATTAGCCCAAAACCCAGGTAGTGGCTCATATCAACGAGCATTGCCCTATTCAATAGCAATCCAAACATGTTACTTTATGCATATTAAAAAAAAAATTGTAACACCAAACTACAAGAGTTGCATACTAAATCATATAGAATTTTAAATTTCGTATAGAATAATAATAAAAGCTTAACCCTCAAACGCTCTAATATTGCATTTTAATGAAATTTAAAAAATATTTTTGTCTTTTGTTTTATTGAGCTAAAGATCCTTTATTTTATAATTATAATTATTTATTTCCAATATTTCGTCTTCGCTTTGGAAGACTTCTTCAGGGAAAATTTTTTATAAAAAAAAAAAATTATAAAAAATTTTCCCTGAAGAAGTCTTCCAAAGCGAAGACGAAATATTGGAAATAAATAATTTTAATTAAAAAATAAAGGATCTTTAGCTCATTAAAACAAAAGACAAAAATTTATTTAAAAAGATCGAAGAAAAATAAGAAAATTTAAAAAATATTTGAAATAACTTTAATATTAGCTTTAAATAATTTTGTATTAAAAATGTTGCTGTTTAAAATTTGTAAATTGAAATTTTTTAGTAAACTTATGTGAAAATATATTTGAAAAGGATCTTTTGCTTGCTTTAAGTAAACAGACAAAATTAAAATCAAGTTTCAATAAAAATATTTGTAGAAATAAAGAGGGCATTCAGAATATTCGTATTTGGTGACTACACAACGCGTATTTGCAAGTACGGAAATTAACAATTGCTCCTTCGTTTCATCTCCAATTTCACGTTTATTTCATTCGAAAAATATTTCTATATTTGTAAAATAGAATATTTTATTATAAACAGTCAAAAGAATTTTGTTTACATTTTTTTTAAATGGTTAAAACATGCAAATAAAAATACAAAACAAATTGTATAATAAAGTTTTCAGGGTTGGCAAAACATTTATGACATTACATGAATGCGGCTTATAAAAAATTAGATTGATTTAAGATCATCTTAGCTTTTGATCATAACAATTTAAAATTTAATTACAAAATCTCCAAAGTTTCGATTAAACCTTTTATCATAACAATTCAAAACGTTAAAAAATGTTAATTGATATTTTAATGATATCAATTAAAAATTTATTTAAAGTTTTTAAAAATGTTGATGAAAAATTTTAATGGGGTGAATTTTGGGATATGGCATTTTAATATCTTAGAAGATATCTTATTGAAATCTACTTTCTCTTATATTATTACACAGAAAAAACTAAAAACGGGTTTCAATTAAAAAATTTATTGAGTCAATTAATATCTTAATTGATTTTGCACATATCACGGCAATGATAATATCAATTAAAACTTTTATTGAAAATTAAAAAGGAAAAAAAGTTATAAATAACTTCTACAAAAAAAAAAAAAAAAATATTTGATACTCACAAAAAAGTGTGTGAACGATACGTTGGTATGTGTGTTTATGCTAATGCTGCGTCTGTTTGAGTGGATGCTTGTTTTGCTGGTAAAGAAAATTTTCTATTTAAGCTACAGTGTATAAAAAAAATTTGAGAATTACGTCTAAAATAAAATTACGTATTTAAAAGTCAATTAAAATATTAATTGATTCAATTAAATATTTGTTTAGAAACAAATTTAATTCACATCAAATCTTTAATTAGATATTTTAGGTTGATAATTTTTTCTGTGTACTTTGAGACAAAAAGTAATGTTAGTTCTAGTTATCAAAAATTGTATCCAAACATTTTGAAATTAAAAGTTTGATATAATTTTTATTAAAAATAAAAATTATGTTTTTTTCGACCTTTAATTGTGCAATGAAAATGAAAATTATTCACGATCGAGGCCATATTCTATTTTTCTTTATTAGGATATTGTCCTAACAATAACGAACAAGTTTTCAATTTATTTTTGATCAATGGTGATAATCTTTAACTTCGAGCTCATATATTAGTTCTCATGTAGTGAGTAAACTAGTTTATATGAATGTTTGATGTTTGGCATGGGATTGTTACCTCTTTCAAACCGTGTTCTGATGATGGGAACATAGAAAATTCCCGAAAATTTGAAAAAAAAACTATAGAATATTTGTTAGGACAATATCCTAATAAAGAAATATAGAATATGGCCTCGAACTTCAATAATTTTCATTTTGAAATTATTTCAAATTTTTAATAAAAATTAAGTATTTAATGGAAATTTTTTGAAGTATTAAAGTTTAATTAAATAAATTTTGAATTTAAAATTTTTTGTTTAAACATTTTCCTGTGTGTTTAAGGGTTAACTAAACCACTTGTGTGGTAAAAAGTATTCTTGTGTTTTTGTTACAATTTCTTTTTTTTTTTTTGATTTTAAAATCAAAACTCTTTTTATTTTAATTGATAATCTATATGCTAGTTTTGTTTTAACTGCAATTTTGTAAATACTTTTTTGATTTTCTCATTTATATTTCAAACCACAATGGTACGTGTTTCTTTTTCCCACTGTACCACTTGTTAGTAGTACATGCATGTCGGAATGAATGTTTTGCGGTTTGGTTTGGAGGGGAGGGGTTATCTGTGTGTGTAACAATTTAATTTACAGAATTATATTATTCGAAGTAAAATTGCTTAATAGACTTGCTTCAAATTTAATGACTTTTCAATTGTTTATTATGTAAATGAAGTGGTTTTTGTAAATAATTATTATTTAAGTGTAAAATAAGGAGCAAAAATTAAAATATTTAACACAGATAAACTACAATCGTGTTTCGTTAATTCAATTTGTTAATTCAATTAAACTTTTAATTAAATTAAGTTCTATTAAGAAAATTGCAATATCAATTAAAATACTATTTAATTGATTTAGTTCCAATTAAGATTTTAATCATAGCTATTAAAAACTCAATTGAATATTGTTTTTAATTTCAAACCAATTTTTAGTAAATACTATGAAAACTTTAATTAAAATTGCTAAAAATCAGCAAAAATTGTTAAAAATTTTTTTTAAAAAAATCACAAAAAATTGCCAAGTTAAAAAAATGACAAAACTAAAAAAAAATTGCCAAGATTTAAAAAAAATCACCAAAATTAAAGAAAAAGTAGCCAAGGTTTAAAAAAATCGTCGATATTAAAAAAAAAAACAATCATGGATGTTAACCGATTCGATGCATTATCGATAAGTGTAACGTTATTTTCATTTATTTCGGTAATGGCATTTTAGGGGTTACGATATTTCAGTTCGGTTACCAAACCGAATCATTCGATTGGCAACAAATAATGTTTTCTGTTTGCACATTATCAATTATTTCGGTAACGGTATTTGGGCGATAACGGTATTTAAATTATTTCGGTAACGGCAGTTTAAGGATAAGGTATTTTAGTTATATCGGTAACTGTATTTTACGGACAACGGTATTTCAATTATTTCGGTAACGGTATTTTAGGAATAACAATAGTCTGCTGAATCGTTATCGATTCAAAGATAACGGTATTTTAGAGGTATTGCCTGCCATCGCTACAACAAATGGCCAAAATGGAAAAGAAATTGGAGAAAAAAATCGCCAAAAATTTAAAAACTCGCCAAAATTTAAAAATCGTTCATATTTACAAAATTGCCTGTTTATGAAAAAGTTGCGAAAATATGAAAAAATCGAACAAATTTAAAGAAATCACTGAAATTTAGAAAAATTTTCACAATTAAAAAAATTGTGAAAATCGCTAGAATTAAAAAAAAATTGGCTAAAATTAAAAAATAAAAAAAATCACCAAAGTTAAAAAAATTTTAAAAGTTGCCGAAATTTAAAAAAAAAGTCGCATAAATGGAAAAAAACGCAATTGTAGCGATTTATTCAATATAAGGTACCGAAAAAATCGGCAAAATTTGAAAAAAATCGACAAAATTGAAAACAAATTGGAAATTAAAAAAATCACCTAAATAAATTTTAGTATTTCAATTATTTCGGTAACGGTATTTTAGGGATATCGATAGTCAGTTGAAAGGGTTTGGAATCGATAACGGTATTTTAGCGTTATTGCCTGCATTATCCCTACAACAAATAGCCAAACTGAAAAAAAAATTGGTGAAAAAATTCGCCAAAAAAAATGGTGAAAAAATTAAAAAAAAAAAAAAATGCCAGTATTTGGAAAAGTTGCCAAAATTTGAAAAAAAACGAAAATTTAAAAAAAATCACTAAAATTTAGAAAAATTTACAAAATTAAAAAAAAAAAACCTGAAAGTCTCAAAAATTGGAAACAAAATTAACCCTTTGGCGACCGAACGTAAACCGCTGAAAATTTGTTGACGAAACTACGTGGAGACTTGGGCCTATGACTAAAAATAAATGTGTGCTGCTTTTGCTACACTGCTCCCCCTATCGGATAAATATAGTTCTAAAGATAAATCATTAATGGGCTGTCGCTCCTTAATGGGTTAAGATTTTGTTTAAGTTTTAAGTTTGTATTTTGCCAAATCCAAAAATAATAACCATTTTTGTATAAACTCAACACTGAATTTTTAACATTATAAAACTAAAACCAAACACGTAAAAAAATTATAAAAAAAAAAACAAAAAACAAATTTTTTGACTCTGTAAGACTCTGAGACTCTTATGCTGCAATATATAGATATCGCTGAAAGGCCACATCTCTCTATTGTCGTTCACAACAAGTTTTGTTGAAATAAACATCATATATATATGCAGGTTTTCTTAAAATGGCAAAAAGAAAAAAATGGGGCATATATTAAAAATTCGTCGTCAAAGGGATAAAAAAACTGACAAAATAAAAAAAAAAACACCATAACTTTAAAAAATTGCCAAAATTTATAAAAATCTACTAAATCTAAAAAAATCGTTTAAATTGAAAACAACGATACAATTGAAAAAATCGCCAAAATTTGAAAAAAGCGACAAAATTGAAAAAATAACCTAAATAAATTTTAAAATGTCCATATCGCGAAAAAAAATTAATTTAGGCTATTTATGTGATTTAAATTTTGTATTTCACCACCTTTGGCCCGCCTGAATAAGGTGATAAATTGAAATTGTTGACTTTTCGTATCAAACGAAAAACTTTCTGTCCAAACTAAATATATTTTATTTCGAATGCCAAAGAGGTATTAGAAAAACTGAAATAAAAAAGTGCCAACTGTTATAAATTTGAAGATATTAATTATTTTGAAAAAATATTAATCCTCAAAAAAAAAAGTATCATAAAAAATCTAAATGGGACTAAATTAACCCACAGCTTTTATTCATATTTATGGAAAAAAAAACGCATATAGCACAGGAAATGACAATTATTCATCTACGCATCAATGATACAATTTCAATGTATTAAAACAAGAAACGAAAAATATCAAATAAACATAAAAATCAGCCACAAAAAGTTTTGATTTTATTTCTGGAAAATCATCAAAAGTTTAAGGGTTTAAAATTTCACTTAAATTTTAAAGTGACAAAATATTTTCTGTTTAAAATTAGTGATTAATTTATAACTTAGGCAACAGTTTGTTTTATGGAAATTTAGAAAGAAAACAACAAAACAACAAAAAAAACCGTTTTAAGAATCATGTTTTTAAATTGAAACATAAATTTTGTGTTTTTGGGGAGAAAATTTATGATAATGTTGTGAGGTTGTAGCTTTAAATCAGGTGATAAAAAATTGTTTGGAATTGAAAAATATACATAACTATACATTTTCATAGATAAAATTTTTAAAATTTAGAAGTTTTTAGAGAAATTTAAACAATTTGGTTGGCATAGAAAAAAATCACCTAAAATAAATGCATTTAAAATATGTTGTTATTTTGTCTACTAAATGCCCAGTCGAAAACTGCCAGTGGTAAAAAAATCGAGAACTGGTATACCACTGGCTAACCGAGAAATTGTAAATAAACTACTGGCAGAACACTTATTTAATATGCTTTACCAGCATTTCCAAAAGGCGTTTTGCCAGTATTTGTTTTACAATAATTTCAGTGGACTATAGAAAAATTCAATAGTTTAGGAGATACACCAAATGATAATTTTTCGGAGATAAAGACGGATTAAAAAAAAATCATATTTTGTTAACAAATATTGCAACTATATTTCCGCGAAAAATAGATTATGCATATAATGATTTGTTTTCAATGGCCAATATCCAAATGAACATATTTAAACAAAAATATAAAGTCTCTTATTGCATGATCAAATTTTTTTATATTTTTTTTTTATATGTGTACACTGTGGTGTACAAGGGTAGTCAAAGGGTTAAACGCACTTCAGTTAACTAGAACTTGGTTGGTATTGATTAGAAAACACTTTTGAATGTTTTTATCTGAATTTTATTAATTAAGATTTGTCACAGGCGCCATATTTTTAGGTCATAAAAATATATAAAATTGTTGTAGTTTAAGCAATTTTTTTCTTAAACTAAAAGAGCACTCAGGGAATTTCAGCTGAATATTTGTAGTTATTTGAGATGTAATACAGTATCTTTATTTTTAAGTGAAAAAAGGTCATTTGTAGAAGAAATTTCAGTTTTGCCTACAATTGTAGTTCATTTGAAAAAACAAACCACATCAAATTACTGTATTATGATATTACATTCATTTTAAACAGTAGTTTTTTTTTTTATTTAAAAAAATAAAACAATTAAATGTTTGTTTATTTTTTACTGCATATGTGGTTCATTTTAAGTACAATTGTGGTTCATTTTTTGAACAGTAAAATAACAAATGACAATGTTAGTTCAATTTACTGAAATGTAAGTCGTCATTTGCTTAATTGAAATTTCATTTGTTTTTAACTACATTTGCAGTGGTCTGTACCTACATAGTATTCTAAGTGAGAAAGTACGCGAATTTTTTTTTTTTTTAATTCACTAAAGGTACGTATTAAAGTCTTGGATAGATTTTCTTTTCGTTTTAACAATTTCATTAACGAAATCGTGAAAAATGAGAAATTTCAAATTTAAACAGATGCATTGAGAATATTATCGCACCTTTCAAAACGTTTACTAAAGGGTCCGCCAAATAACTTTTTTTTTTTTGAACTCCTGAACCAATTGGACTTTGAATGGCGTCATACCAAGGTCTTTTTGCAAAATTCGTCTCAATGATGTCTTCGAAATGTTCAATTGTTGAGAACGACGGTGAATTGATGTTGATGGAGCTTCACGCACACTTTCTGCCACAGCAGCAATGTTCTCGGGTGTACGCACTGTTTTTGGCTTTTCACGCTTTGGTTTATCGATGAGGATGCCAGTTTCTTTCACTTTTTTTACAAGATAACGAACATACGGACCATATTAGTTCAGCGGAAGGATACAACTAATTATGTGTCAAATCAGACATGAGCTAAGTGTTACCATTCACGAAATAAGCACTAGTTGAAAAAAAAAACGTTAGATGGCAGACCCTTTATATTAAATTAAAGAGCATAGTCGTTACTATTTGAATTTTGCAACAAAATTGCGTTATCGTTTGTTTCATTTTGTATTATTTTATAAAAAGTTTATCAAAATATTTAAATTTTCTAAAAAAAAAAACAAGCGTTTTGCTAATATTTCTTTAACTATAGCTTATTTTAAAAATCTAAGGCCATAATCGTCTTCTGCGTCTAAAAGTCTTTAGGTCACAATCCCGATGTATCAAATTTTTCTGATTTTGTTGAACTGTGTTATTCAGTTTTTTTTGTATTTATGAATATAATTTTAAAAAAATATTGCTGTCATGTTTTTGCGGAAATGTCATTAAATGTTAAACAAATAAATGCAAATTTAAAGCATACGTTTCCTTGCCTCTATTATTATAAAGAATTTAAAAAAACTTGTCAATTCCTAGCAAAACAATTTTAGTAATTATATGAAATTTCAAATTTAATTTTACTATAAAATATTGCTTAAAATCAAGGCCATTTACAAAAATTTTAAATCATTGAAGAATTAATGAAATAGGACAAGATTTTCTACCTAATTTGAAAACTGAATAAACAAAAAAAAATATCTCTGCATGTGTTGTAAAGTCCTTGAAAATAAAAAGGACCATACTTACACATCTGGAAAACATTTATATTTTTTCATAAACAAACCACTTAAAAAAATCTTTAATTTAAGTGTTGAAAAAATATAAGAAAACTAAAAACATTTTATGCTTTGCTACAGTAAATTTAAATCTTACAAACATAGCTACAATTGCGACGAAAGGCTACAAAAAAGTTTAAAAAGTGCACAATTCTTTATTTCATGAATAAATCACGTTTCAAACTGTAATCTGAATTATTTCAAAACACGACGATATTTCAAGAATGTCTTTTCTTTTTTTTTAAAAAAAAATATTGTATCGACAGGTCTTTCAGAAGTACATCAACGTTTTTCTCATGAAACTTTTCATTTCAAATAGTGACATTTCAAATTAATGTCATTCTTATTTAAATAAATTTTGTTCTCATCCAATAAACATAAATCAACAAAAAATGCGGGACAAAGATTTATTTTAATAAAAAAAAAAATGTTTTATTTTTTTTTTTTTACAAAAAAAAAACTAAATTAACCCTCAAAAAAAAATCACAATAAGTCTTATTAATTGCTAAAAAAAAAAATAAATATACATACCACAAATAGTGGACAAAGAATGTAACTTAATTAAAAGCCCTTTAAACAAGAGAAATTTAATTGTATCCTAAATATTCACAAGTTTTTTTTTACAATTTCAATAAAAAAAAACAAATTCTTGAAAATATTATGATGACCTAAATAGAAAATTAAATAATTTTATTTAAATTTATGATTATGATTATAGTTAGCAACATTAGTTTTAGTGTTCGCACCATTTTATCTGATCTGATTATTTTCAATGTTTTTGTTCATCTAAAACAATTTAATAATTTAAATTAATTTTTCTTTCCATATATTTTGTTTTATTAAAGCATAAATCATAACTGTGTAAAATTGTTTTAGACCAACGGTTCCCAAATAGGGGCCGTGGACCCCCAGTGGTCCGTTAGACTATTCCAGGGGGTCCGCAAAGAGTTCTGACAAAATGATTGTTTAAAACAAATAAAAAAATTCACAGTCATTTTTTCAATTTTATTAATAATTAAAAAACAAGAATGAAGCAAAATTAATGATTAATAGGGTTTTTCTTAAAGTTCTGCCTATTATGGAGGCTCTAGCTTTTCTAAAACTTCGGGTTCTGATGAGATCTTTAGCCAGATCGAAATACTAGTATCAACCTAACTAATATGTTTGATTGGCTTTATTTTTTTAATTGAATATTTCAAGAGCTTATTGTAAAAACTTGATAAGCCACGTTTTTTATTACTGCTTTTAGCTGTTTTCTAGTCATCTTTTGATGAATATTTTATAAAAGTATTGCTTACACATTTATAACAAGTATTTAGAGTACAAAGTCCTGCAAAAGTTCTACTTTCTGCATTAAATCACAACTTTTTTTTTTTTTTTTTTTTTTTTTTTTTTAAAAAGAGAGGCAACACTCAGGAAATACTTCCTATATTTAGTGTGTTGCTTTCTTTGGAAAGGAATAGTATAGAGATGAAAGGTGGGGAAAGATGAAGGGCTTCAGACATGGCAACACTGTAATTGCGCGAGATGATAAGTCTTAGAACAGTTGTTGCTCGCCACCTGATGGAGAGTTGGCGAACTTATTGAAGCTTTTTGGTTCATAGCCCTGATTCATTATTTTACTTCGGTGGGGTTAATTGCTATGGGAACACCGAAGGTGGACATTGCGATACGTATGAGGGATAGAAAAAACTCATACATATTATTTTGATGTTGCCGGCACCGGGGATCGAACCCGGGACCTTCTGTGTAAAAGTCCAACGCGCTTACCATTACACCACAACGCCCACAAAAAACCAACAAAAATTTAAATGTGGCTTATCAAGTTTTTACAATAAGCCCTTCAATTAAAAATTTTTTGGACTTCATTGACACCTAAAATTGCTTATAATTTACAAAAAAGTAGATGCTTTTAGTAATTGGTTAACATAATAGATAAGTACATATAGAGAAAAATGTTGCTATTTGCCAACTGAAATGCGGTTACTACAGTCAGTGAACTTCTGTAGTTGTTTGGGTTGTAATACAGTTTCTTTATTTTTAATGTTAATGTCAGTCATTTGTAGAACAAATTAAATTTTTTACTAATCTTGTAGTTCATTTAAAAAAACAAAGCACATCAAATGACTGTTTTATGATTTTACATTCATTTTTTACATTCATTTTTTACAGTTGTTTTTTGTTATTTAAAAAAATAAAAAAAATAAAAGTTTGCTTATTTTTTACTAAGATATGTGGTTCATGTTTACTACAATTGTGGTTAATTTTTTGAATATTTAAAAACAAATGACAATGTTTGTTGAATTTACTGAAATGTAAGTCGTCCTTTCTTTAAGTGAAATTTTATTTGTTTTTAACTACATTTGCATTACCTACATAGTATTCTAAGTGTACGACTCAAATTCGGTTACTTCGAATTACAGACGGTTCGTATTACTTAAGATTAGTTTTCACAACAAAGTTCAGTTAATTCAACTTAATTTTAGTTGCAACATGAATTCTGAATTCTAATGTAAATATCGTTGTACTAACTGAATTTATAAGTTGTTACCATTAACATACACTTTTCAATTCGGTTGGCACTTTATTTTTCTGTGTGTTCCTCTCGCAGACGTCATAGTTTTTATAATGGATTCCATTAACAATTTAAAAATTGTTTTTGTAATTGATATTTATTATTTAATTTTAAACATAAATATTTTCTTTAAAAGTCCTGCTAGCAAACGAACTCTAATAAAAAATTAGATAAAGACATTTCTCTAAAAAATTTAAATTTATCCAAGAACTCCTACGAAAAACACTAAAAAGTATCTACTATAATCTGTTAATACGAACTTGCTCAAGATGAAACCTCGGTTAAGATGAACTGAACTAATTTTCATCTAATTT
Organism: Delia radicum; assembly: GCA_021234595.1. Taxonomy (NCBI): domain Eukaryota; kingdom Metazoa; phylum Arthropoda; class Insecta; order Diptera; family Anthomyiidae; genus Delia; species Delia radicum. Next base: position 240,140,046 of record CM037851.1, on the reverse strand, counting down.
TCCATTTTTAATAAGGAATTCCCAAAATTTTGCAAATTTTCCTAAAATTTCTTTGAATTTAAAAAATTTTAAACCGAACACACAGAAATTCTTTCTCAAATGTATTGAAAACTATATGTAAAAAGTTTTATAAAAATGTTTAATATTTTGTGGACAATTAAAGAATTTTAAAGAAATTTTACTCCAGTAAATAGGAATCTCGATTATAACGAATCGAGTTCATCTTAATCAAGTTTTACTGTATTTGATTGTTTGGAATATTTTTTATTTTTAAAATAATAAATTCAATTTTAGTTTGTTTCGTTTAATTTTTTTTTTTAATATATGAAAAAAACATGTTGGGGGTCAGTGAGCCAGTGGAAGTACCTCAAGGGGTCCGTGAAGCAAAGGTAGGTGGGAACCGCTGTTTTAGACTATAGAATATAAAAAAAATTCAAACAAAAAGAGGTTAATCACCGACTAGTATTTGCGAAGTTACTGACAATGGAGGTATCCCGACCCGGAATGGCAGAAACAAAAAAAAATGGGTTTTAGAAACAAAAAAATAATGGCGAGCCCTCAAATTTTTATATGCAAGAAGTTCCCTATTTTGAATGATCATACTGCCGGTCCCGGGGGTCTAGAAGGTTCAAACTCAAAACGTAAGTTCGATATTACGTCATGTATGCCTGTCCAAAACGTCATTGCAATCGAACTACTTATTCAACCCACAGTCTATACTAGAGATAAATATGTAGAAATAAATTGCAGCGAATTTCAAAATGATGTTATCTCTAGTGTGGACCACTCAACTGCGTACATATATATTGCCAGCAAAAAAACAAACAAAAATAATTAAATTAAGAAGAATTTTATAAAATTTAATGAATAATAAACACAAAACAAAAAATATAACAATTTTGGATCTTTAAAAGATTATTTTGAAGTAATCGTAGTACAACCTTCCTCCCTGAATTTTTTTTTTTAAATTAGTTAACATAAATATGTTTTCCCATACCCTTAACATAAGCTCGGCAATAAGCAATATTATACCGTTATTCTGCCGACGTTTCTCACTTATTGCTAAGATATTTATCTTAGTTCTAGACTATGGGTAAGAAATGGCCAAATTATTTCCAAAAATTTTGTGATATATCCCACTGTGCAGTATTGAAAAGTTTCCCAAAATAGACAAGTTAAAGTAATGTGTAAACCATTGGCAAAAAGATCAAAAAAAAAAAAAAAATAAGAAAATATATCATAGGTCCACTTAAGCAAACATTATATAAATTAAATTTTTCTCATTTTCTTTTATTACATTTTTTGATGGACTCAATTAGTTATATTGAAATTGTTAATAAAATTCTTACCGTTTGCAAGAATCCGACATTTTAAATTCTTTAAACGTAGCTTTTTATTAATTTTTTATGTGAATGAAAAATTATACTTTATCTTGCGTTTTTTTTTTTTTTTGCAACGACACAACAAGACAAGGAAAAACCAAGTGCTTTCACCACAAAAAAGTTTAAAAACCAAGGTAACGGAAATAAAACTTAATGACAGTTTTAACAATTAATGTAGCAAGACTGAAACAAACGGTCCACTTTAGCTAACAGGCTAAATTAGCGAACATTCCCTTAGTAATTTATTTTTAAGCAACAAGACCCAGTAGGTAGAATGTTTAAGAATTTATTAATTTTAGAAAAAAATATAATTTACGTCTTCACCCCTACTAGCCAGCTTCACAAATTTCCCCTATAACTTTGGCATTAAAAGCTAAGTTTGGGAAATACTTTAGAATTTTGATTTATCGTTTAATTTTTGAGAAATTGCACAGCACAGCAATTAAGGCGATTGCCACTTATTGCGAAATTTACCAAAATCGACTCTTAATATAAACACATTTTGACAAAACATTATTTTTACTAACACTACATAGTAGAGGATGCGCAGAATTTATTCAAAACTAATTGAATGAAAATATTGGAAATGGGAGGTTTTAAAAACTTTCGACACACCTTTCAGATAATGGTCTTTCAAATTTCTTTAAACTTTGTATTTATAATATGCTTATACTTAATAAGGAGTTTGCTTGTTTTTTATTTTTTTTTTTTAAATTCGTTGTAGTTCGCGTTTAGTCACTGCTCAAAGTTGGGGTTTTTAACAAATGTGTAATGAATATAAAATGTTTTTTTTTTGTGTTATTTTATATATCAAATCCTCTTCTTTAAATAGTGTATAAATTTTTTAAGCGAAAATGATAACGAAATTAAAAAAATGTCCTTAATTCGCGATTATTTCTAAAAACCCATAACTAATTATTCGGACATTTGTTTAGCAATTAACTAAAAGTATCACTTACAGCATAATATGTTGTACAAACTTGAAATTTTTATATTATAATTACATTATAAAATTGTATTCTATATTATAAAAACTTCAAGTTGATAATCAGAGTAGGGATATATTTACATATATCCCTACTACAAATTTCAATCATTTTTGGTACACATGGAAGAATTGATATGCATATTAAACAGGAGACGACATGTAGTTAAACTGCATACCCAGATTTCCTTTATAACACCTTGTGTCCTTTGAAAAATACATTTAAAGTTAAGTTTTTAAACAAAATATTTAAATAATTCTACTCATTAGATATTCTTGATTGTTTTAAATAAGTTCGACAAAAGAAAAAAATCCTACTCGAATTTCAGCCTTTTACCTTTATTAGTTTCGCAATAACAAAGATTTTTAATTTCCATATACAAATAAAATTTTAATATATCGTCACCTAAAATCCAAAAGAAAGTAACTGACAAAGAATACATAATTGACTTTTTTATTGATTATGATATAGTTAACCAAAATACACCTACCAACAAAATTTTTACTTTTACGTCCGAAAATACGGACTACATTTAGAAAAAGACTCGGCAGTAACAACCGTGTTTGTTGCCAATCCAATGATTCGGTTGCTGCAATCAAATTTTCTTTTGAAATAACAATCATTCGATGGAAATAACAGAAATTCTACTACTACAGTAGAAGTTCGATTGACTTAACAGAAATTTGGTGATAACTACCAAAAACCGAACAATTTGATTGGCTACAAATGCGGTCGTTACTACCGAGTCTGTTTTCTGGTTGTATAATTTCTTTATATTTATAACCCAAAAAAAGCCACATATTAAGTTTTTTTATTATTAATGATTTATATTATTTTTTTAATAAAACTTCAAGTTCTAAAGATATCTTTTGCCAGATCGAAATATATCAACCGAACTAGAAATAATAAATTTGCTTTATTTTTGTAAATATACGGAGGTTAAAAGTTCGCTATAAATATGCTGATATTAATTGTTTAAAAACTAATGATCAAAATTACAGCTCTTGCTGCAAACGGTTGGCTCTGCCGTTTTTACTCTGCACATCCTCTTCTTTGTAGTATCCTTGCTTTTAGGTTTGATTATACAGGAGTTCGCTTATAACTAACACCGGTTATAGCGAACTTTTTTATAACGAACGATGTTTCTAGTCCCAACGCATTTACATTTCATACAAAAATGTTGTAACAACGAACATCGTTTAAATACAAATTTTTACGCTTATATTGATCACGTTAAAAAATTCCAAATTTTTAAATGAAAAATGTGCTGAAATTTTTTAAAACTTTAGCTTTTTACTTAAAACTTCACTTAAAAGAATTTAAGAGACAATTTTGTAATTTATATTATTTTTTGGAGAATGTTTACCAAGCTTACAGCTAACATTGAGTTCGTTATAGCCATGCTCCTCTATATTACTAAAATATGTGTAGTTTAGTTAGAGCAAGTACATTTTTGAATTCGCTCAGTGCAGTTCAACTGCAAAACTTATTATGATTAATTTATTAATTAAGCTTAAATTACATAAAAAGCCAGTTAAAACTAAACAAATCCAAAAACCAAATCATATAAATTTTAACATTATAATCTAAGTTTAGTCATTTGACTACAAAAATCATAACCAACATGTATGTTGGTTCGCATGTTAGATGACACTAATTAAAAGAATCACTATGAATTAAAACTACAAAAAATCTAGACTTTAGTTACAATTTAGCATTTAAACCAAAGACAATTAAATGAAATAATAATTCAAATAAAAAACTTAAAAAAAAAAAACGAAAAAACGAACATCGAAAAAATGTCTATTCGCAAACCAAAATTTCGTTTATTAAAACATTGTTTGATATTTAATCAAACCATAAATGAAACGGAATATTTAGATATGGGTGAGATGGAATATTTTGAAAAAAAAAATCTTTAGAATTACAAATAGTTAATTAAATATCTTACATACACAGACAAAACTAAAATCGAGTTTCAATTAAAAAATGTATTAATTCAATTAAAAGTTTAATTGATTTCGGTCCTATTAAAGAAACTATAGTATCAATTCAAATAATTGGCAACTATTTAATTGATTTGAGTTTCAATAAAGATTTTAATTAAATATATTAAAAATTCAATTGAATATTGTTTTTAGTTTCAAAAAAAAAATTTTAGTAAATAATCTAAGTATAAGAATTGCAAAAAATATATATTTATATATATAAACGGCATAAAAATATATAAAATAAAATTGAAAAAAATCGCTCGAAATTGAGAAAAATCGCTAAATTTGAAAAAAGTGCTAAAATTGGAAGAAATATTCAAAACTAAAAAAATTTTAAAAAATCACAGAAACTAAATCACCGAAATTGAAAAAACAGCCAAAGTTAAAAAAAAAAAAATCGCAACCCGATCAGAAAAAAAGTTACATCTCAAAAACAAAATCAAATCTTATTTGATATAAATCGATATTTATTCTTATCCAAGTTTATCTCCAAATAGGGGATCCAGTAATATCCTAGTAGATCCCACAAATATATTTCCGAATTAAGTAAGATAAAATTTTATCTCAAAATTGGGGTATCCTAAAATATCTAATTTAAGATCGTGACGGATCAAAGATATCCCGAGGGATAAATTTAGATCTACCTGGATATAATAAGATCCAAAAAGATAAGATTTTTTTTTTTTTTTGGTAGAGAGAATGAGATATTTTGAGATTTAATTGGATTTACTTGTATCCCATGACATATATTATTTTTAATAAAAATATGAAAAAAATTTAAAGTAAAATAGTTCGGAGATCTGTTCATATATAAGTATATATGAGGTAATACATTACAATATATAACGATTTCTTATACGCATGGAAAATATTAATAATTTTGGACCATATATAATCATATCTTAAACTAAATTGTTAATCTTAATGCCATATATAATTATATCATGAATTGTATTATTCATATATCCCCATATATAAGCATATCTTATATCACACACAAAAATATTTTTTATTAGACAGTATATATTATTATATCATAAATTATATAGCTTGTATGTCACCATATACGATTACATATTGTGTTATATAAAAGAATGTATTATTATATATGACAATAGATCTATCATATCTTATTATGTATAACATATATGCTTAATATCTTATTTTATAAAGGTTTATATTTAGCAATATATCTTTATATATGTTACCACATAAGATATAAATAATAATATATGGGTATGCGTGACACCATAAACAATCATATATTATATAATATATTTTAAGATGAAAAAACATAAGAATATATATAATTTTTTTACCAAAGAATTTAAAAATAGCTAAAATTAAAAAATAATAATTTTTGCTTTTTTTATGTAAATGTCGGTGATTTTTTAAAGTTTTATGATTTTTTTAAATATGTTCGATTTTTTTAATTTTTTTTGATGATTTACTTAAATGTTGGCGCTTTTTTAGTTTTGGAGATGTTTTTTATAATTTTACCTTTTGTTTTTTTAATTTTGGTGATTTTTTAAAATAATTTTAATTGTCATCATTCGTTATCAAAACTGAAAATTTTCATTTAACTTAAATTAACTGAAAGTGAGTTTGAAGTTAAACAAGAGTTTTATTGAAATTTTATTGACAATAATTTTTTCTGTGTGGTACAGTGTAACCTCTCTGCTGCGTAAGACAAATATATACGTTTTATGAAAACTCTATTCTGTTGCGTAAAACGTATAAATACGTCAATTCTGCATGTGTTTTTTAAATTTCGACGCAACAGGCGAAGGTTTTTTTTATTTTGACTTTTTTTTATTTTGACTACGCAGTTAAATAAAGTTGTTTTCTATTTAATGTGAAATTTGTTGTAGTTTTGAAAAAAATTTAAGAAATTTAATTTCGTAAAATTGGCATAGTGACAGTTAGCTATTAGTGCGGGTAAATTCGGTTACTTTTCAATACGCGATACCACTGCATATTTTTTGAATTTGGATACTCGATATTACTCGATACTTTTAACGGTTTTTCAATTTAAAATTCACTTTAGAGCAATTCCATTTAATATCACCGTGAAATTAATCGATTTTTTTTGCGATTTTGATAAATTTTTTGAGTGTGTACGGTAGTGAACGCAAGTATTAAAAAAAAAATTTTTTTTCTATTTTGGAAAACTATGGCAACCCTATGGCTTCAAATTGTGGGGTAGGGACTTCACTTAAAAGGTCATAACTTGAGATGTGTATCGACAAATTTATTTTTGCATAAGAACGGCTAGGTTTTGGGGTATAAAAAAATAAATAAAAAACAAATATACATATTGTTACGATTTATCCTTTTATAAATCGTGTTTTGTTTAATTCCCGTTGAATAAACAATTTTACGGATTCTTTTATTTGCAAAATAAAACACTTTTTATTTAATTTAACTTTAGATTTATTAAATAACCGTTTCACACTAAATTAATTAGCTTGTAGCTTAAGGTTGATAGTTATCGCTTCACGTTTCGATTACAACTTAACGACTTCGACGATTTAATTACGACTGACTCATTTATTCGTGGCGCACTGGTATTTATACCAGTTGGCATCACTTCTAGAAAAAGCTCGACTGATCTGGCAATTACTGGTTACAGAATAGTAGCAATTTTGAATTTAACGGAAAATAGTGATTGTTTGACCGTATTTCATAGTGTTGCCATCTTGCTGTTTTATTAAAATCGCCATTTAGCAACAAGAATCCCCAAATTCGTAACACTGCCGCCCACTTAAGCCTGTTCGTCCCGAATAGGCACACTATCTCCCTTTCCGTAATTTGCTAGTCGTTCAAGATGGACCACCTTCATTTTAGATCTTGGGCTGTTGTACTTCTGGATCCTGTAGACAACATCGTTCAACTTCTTGATCACTCGGTAAGGCCCATCCCAATGCGTCTGTAGTTTAGGAGATAATCCTTTCTTTCGTTGTGGGTTGAAAAGTAGAACCAGCTGACCTTCAGTGAATCCCTCAGAGTTTGCGGCTCGGTCGTATCTGGCTTTCATCTTATCACTGGTCATTTTAATTCGACCGCGCACAAAGTCATGTAATTCATTCAAATTTTCTTGCGCTCGAGAAGAGTTTTCCTCGTTCCCATCTAACGGTGTAGGCTTAAAGCCAAATTCCAAATCTCCAGGCAGTCTCAATTCGGTTCCAAAAATAATTTTTGCTGGTGTTCTAGAGGTAGAGTCATGCACAGCCGACCTATATGCTAATAAAAATTTTTGTATGTGCTCGTCCCAGTCTTTCTGATGGGCGCTCACCACTTTTCGCAAGTATTCTTCCAGAGTGCGATTAAATCTCTCGACCATGCCATCAGACTGTGGATGAAGTGGCGTTGTCCGGGTTTTTCTTATGCCATATAGCTCACACATTTCCTTAAACACGCCGGATTCGAAATTTCTACCTTGGTCAGAATGCAATTCTATTGGAACACCATAACGGCACACCCAGTTGTTCACAAATACTTCCACTACCGTTTTTGCTTCTTGGTTGGGGATGGCGTATACCTCTGGCCATTTGCTAAAGTAATCCATTACTACTAGCACATATCGGTTTCCAGTGTTGCTTACAGGAAATGGGCCTGCAACATCCATCGCTATCCTCTCAAATGGCGCACCTGAGTTGTATTGCTGAAGTAGTCCTCGACTTCTCCTTACTGGACCTTTGGCCGCGATGCATTCTGTGCAGTTTGCTATCCAATCGGCTACAGCTTGTTGACATCCAACCCAATAAAACCGCTGTTTTAATTTTTCTAGGGTTTTTGTTATGCCTAGATGACCTCCACTGGGACCATTATGGAACTCTTTCAATACTTCATTCATCTTAGAGGACGGCACGACTATTAAATTAGATGAAGATTTGCCGTCTGCACTCTCCCACGTGCGATATAAGCAACCATTTACCAGTTTCAAACTATTCCATTGTGCCCAATAAGATTTCAAAAGTGGTCCCTCTGCTGATATTTCATTGCGGGTAGGTCTTCTGTCTTCCTCTTTAGCCACTACAATTTTTGACAGGATTGGGTCATTCCTTTGTGCTGTTGACCAGTCTTCTTCCGATTCTATTTGCATTAGCCGAATATCAACTACACATTCTTTCTTTTCGGCTTTAACGCAATGTCTGCACTCCAAGTTACAGGGTCGCCGCGAGAGGGCATCCGCATTGCTGTGTTTTGTACCTCCCCTGTGCTCGATATTAAAATCGTAGCTCTGCAGGCGTTCAATCCAGCGCGCAAGTTGTCCTTCAGGATTTTTAAATTGTAACAGCCATCTAAGTGCAGCATGGTCAGTCCTCAGCGTAAAATGTTGGCCATACAAATACTTGTGGTAATGTTTTATGCACTCTATTACCGCCAGCAGCTCGCGTCGCGTAACACAATAGTTCCTCTCAGGCTTCGAAAGTATTCGGCTGTAATAGCCAATAACTTTTTCTGTCCCGTTGACCACCTGTGAAAGCACGCCTCCTATTCCGTAGCCGCTCGCATCGCTATCTAGCACAAATTTTTCTCCAGCGATGGGATATGTCAGAACTGGTGCCGTAGACAACAATTCTTTTAGCTTTTGGAACGCACTTTCCTGTGCTTCACCCCACTGGTACGGTCTCGACTTTTTGGTCAGTTCATGTAAGCTGGCGGCTATGCTGGCAAAATTTGGTACGAATCGTCGGTAGTAAGTGCAAAGACCCAGAAAACTTCGCAATTCATGAAGATTTTTCGGGCGAGGCCAGTCCTTTACAGCTCGTATTTTATCTTCATCAGTAGAAATGCCGTCTGCTGTTACAAGATGACCCAGATATTTTACCTCTTTCTGGAACAGTGTGCATTTCTTTATGCCAAGTTTTAGTCCTGCCGATGATATACGTTTAAAGACTTCAACCAGGTTTTTGAGATGTTCATCAAAAGTCTTTCCTATGACAATTATGTCATCAAGATACACCAAGCATGTTGTCCAGTGAAGTCCCTTTAATACACGTTCCATAAGGCGTTCAAATGTGGCCGGAGCATTGCAGAGTCCGAATGGCATAACTTTAACTGCCACAAACCTTCACTTGTACTAAAGGCGGTTTTCTCTTTGTCTTTATCTGCAATCTCCACCTGCCAGTAACCACTTTGCAAGTCTAAGGTGGAAAACCATTTGGCTCCGGCAAGCGTATCCAAGGTGTCATCGATCCTAGGTAGTGGATAGCTGTCTTTCTTGGTGACGTCATTTAATTTTCTATAATCGACACAAAATCTGGTACCGCCATCTTTCTTTTTCACCAAGACCACTGGCGAGCTCCAAGGACTCGAAGATGGTTCGATTACGCCGTTCTGCTTCATTTCGTTTACTATCTCTTTCACCTCATTTCGTTTTGCGAGGGGTACACTTCTGGGCGCTTGTTTTATTGGTCTTGCTTCGCCGGTGTTTATTTCGTGCTTTACAATTGCTGTTCTACCTTGATTTTGGCTTTTTAAGGCAAAAACAGATGCATGCTTTTTAAGTAGCTGTTTCGCCTTATTCTTGTCAGGCGCTGCTAAACCGGCTATCCATTTTCCCATATGTTCGTCTAGTATTTCACGTTCTCTTGCGGATATTTTAACAGGTTCGGGCTTCACTTCGCTATTTATTATTGCCTCTGCTGGAGCACATTGAGCTATTTCGATGTTTTGTTTGACGACTTTTTCATGGCTAGATAGATTTAGCACTCTCACGGGAACTCTTCCATCTTTGCAAGTTTTGACGAGAGCTTTTGCTGTTAATAAGTCACTCTTTATTTCAGTTGGTTCTACCACCCACAAACGGTTATCCTCACAATTTCCCTCCACACGGGCCCATACCAAATTTTCGGATTGTGGTGGTAATTTTTGGTTCTCAATGGCTACTAGCTTTCTTACTTGGGCCTTACTTTCATAACCAACATCGAGGGGTATTTCAATATTACGCCAAATCATTGTTTGTTGTCCCATGTGCAGATTAATGTTATGTCTTATCATGAAATCTGCACCAATGATGACTTCGTCCACAATATCGGCAACGATAAATTCATGATACGCAACGATGTTGGCCATAGCTACCTTCACATTAATTTTTCCATGAACAGTGGCAGACTCTCCCGTAGCTGTACGCAATCTTATATTGCTCAATTGCTCGATTCTCCGCTTTACTAAATCGGTCCTTATAATGGAATGTGATGCTCCGGTGTCTATAGTAAAAATGCGCTTTTCTCCGTTGATGTAGCCACAAGCAGTAAGGTTGCTGTTTTTCTGTTGCATTACTGATATGGAGATCGTGGGGCCCTCGTTTGTGGGAGCCAGCTCATGCCCCTCTGTGCTGGCTCGTTTTAGTTTAACGGTGACTCGTGTGATGATGCATTGTTAGACCGCTTATTGTTTCTCGGTGGAGAAGCAGATCTGGATCTTTTACGTGGCGCTTTGCAATTTCGCTGAAAATGGCCGACTTTTCCGCAGTTATAGCATTTACCTCGGGCTTTATTTTGATTCTGCGCAAATGCCTCATTAATCGCCTCCTTGATGTCCTTAATGAGACTACTCTCTTTTTCGTCGGTAACCTCGATTTTTCGAGCTCTGCAAAATTGTGGCTTCGAAATTACTTTAGCAGTCTCTTGAGCTAACGCAAAGGAAACAGTTTCTGCAAAAGATAACTTTTGCGTAGCACAGACCGCATGCTTGACATCGAAATCACGAATGCCATTCACAAATGCCTCTATTTTAAACTGATCCAAAAACGGGTGATTTTCGCCAGGATAAGTCAGCTGCACCAAACGCTCAATTTCCATTGCAAAGTCTTGAAGAGACTCATTGGCTTTTTGTACTCTGCCTCGTAGCTCCATACGGTATATCTCTTTCTTATGTTCACCACCATACTTACGTTGTAGTGCCGCCATAATGTCACCATGATTGTTTCTGCAGCTAATAGGGACAGTTTCGAGAACTTCTGCTGCGGTGCCTTTTAAAGCAAGAATCAACTGTATTGCTTTTTCTTCATCGCTCCAACCATTTTTGCTGGCAACCGTATCAAACTGGAACTGGAATACTGTAAATGGTGTACTGCCATCAAAACTGGGAGTCTTTGTCTTACAAGAAGTTTCTGATATTACTCGCACCGGTCCGCCTTGGATTTGCAGATTGTTAATTTTTGCCTCTATATCAATTTCTAGATTGTTCATTTTATTCTTTAAGTCAGCCAGCTCTTCATCGAATTTGCATTCAATGGAATCTACTCTTTTATTTATTACCTCAGAAATCTCCAGTAATTTATCGTTTGTGGTTCTAGAAATTTCATGAACTTCAGCTAAAAGTTTCTCGTTGCTGGCTCTAGAAGTTTCCTGAACTTCTGCGAGTTTCTTGTTGGTGGCTCTAGAAGTTTCTTGAACTTCCGATAGAAGTTTCTCGTTGGTGGCTCTAGAAGTTTCTTGAATTTTCGTCATTTGCTCCATCATTGCAGCAAACATTGCATTAAAGTCTGTATTGCTTGGTGCAGTGAGGGTGGATACTTCCATTACCTTTTCTTCCTCAAAATCGTGCGCTCCGATGTCAATGCCACGCCGCTTGAATTCATCTATAAGCCTTTTTTGCAGCTCCGCTTTATTACCTGCTGTCGGAAGATCTAGCTTATTTAACTCCTTTTTGAGTTGCTCAACTTTCAGCTCCTCAAATTTCATGATTGTCCTTTTTCTTTTTTTTTTTTATTTAAAGTTTATTGCAAATTTCACTTCTGACACCAATTGTTACGATTTATCCTTTTATAAATCGTGTTTTGTTTAATTCCCGTTGAATAAACAATTTTACGGATTCTTTTATTTGCAAAATAAAACACTTTTTATTTAATTTAACTTTAGATTTATTAAATAACCGTTTCACACTAAATTAATTAGCTTGTAGCTTAAGGTTGATAGTTATCGCTTCACGTTTCGATTACAACTTAACGACTTCGACGATTTAATTACGACTGACTCATTTATTCGTGGCGCACTGGTATTTATACCAGTTGGCATCACTTCTAGAAAAAGCTCGACTGATCTGGCAATTACTGGTTACAGAATAGTAGCAATTTTGAATTTAACGGAAAATAGTGATTGTTTGACTGTATTTCATAGTGTTGCCATCTTGCTGTTTTATTAAAATCGCCATTTAGCAACAAGAATCCCCAAATTCGTAACAATATTTTTAAACTTTTTTTTTCAAAACTATTCAATGTTTTTAATAGTTTTACAACTTTTATCTTTTAACTTTTCACCACTGAGTTTTTCTTTTAGCAAAGTTGTATTTTAATGCTAATTACACAAGGGAACAATGGTTCTGTTGATTACGAACTGAATATTGTTTTTAAAGTTATTTGGGACGCTGAATCCAAATCTGCACTTGGTTTTTTTCTATCAGCTCGACTTTTCGAGATATACCGTTATTTTCAAAATTAAGGCACTTCCGCTACATATATTGGAATAACTTGAAAACGGTTCACCATATTAAATTAAAAAAAAAACCGAAACTCGCAAACAATATTCTCTTTAAGCCGTGCTTATATTGTTTTTAAATTTTCCAAGTAGTTTTAGAGATATCGTTCAAGTTTGAAAAAAAAATTAAAATTTTTTAAAAAAAAATTTTTTTTTGTTCTTTAAAAATTCCTAAAAAATAAAAATGGGACAAAAATCACAGTTTTGGTCTAGAAACAGTTAGTTAAATATATTACGAATGAAATGAGCTTTATTTCATTGCAATCGGTGCACAACTTTTGATTTTGTTCACGATTTACTGAATTGATATAAATCGCGATTTCCATACAAAATAACAACTTTTGATTTTGTTCATTTCTATCAGCTATACTTTTTAATTTAACACAAAAAGAGAATTTTAATACACAAATATTACAATGTAATTACAACTCATCGAAAAATTTTCTTTTATAAGATTTTCTTAAATAATGTTGTTTAGAGGTATTATTTTAATGCTCCAGCAATGGTCCGCCATCATATGCTCTGTTACGGTAGTATGAAATTGTTGTTCCTTGGGTTAACAGATTTTTTTGCTTTAATCGGGAAGCAAGAATTTCAGATGCTTTTTTAGAGTCCAAGGTCTCTCACTAAATCACTAAGCTCCTCCTGATTAAATTGCTCGCGTTCAGAAGAAATATCTAAATGGAAGTCATCTGATCCACATTCAGAAATTGGTGAAGGAACATTTTGTCGTAAGTCGTGAAAATTGTGTGTAGATGTAGATGGTTGTGGTTCTGAATCCTCACTAGAGTACAGGACTGGTTGGGTAATAGACAACACGTTAGGATAAATCCATTTAGACAGGTTTGTTTTATTAATGCCTGTTATGTTGATAGCGCAAAAATAAAAATCATCATAATGATTCGAAGGTTCCCGCCAGATCATTGGTGTTTTATACTTGAACTGGGTCCGGTGCTTGTTTGCCCATAACCTTAAATACTCTACACAGTTTATACATACAGTATTAGGAATCCAGTACTTGTCACGGGTTTCCATGGTAAATCCGAAGTAGTCAAAATAAATTTTTTTAATAAAATCTGACACACTTTTTCTATTTTTTATAAACGTGTATTCGCCCCATATGTTACAAAAATAGTTGGGATTGATTTTACAGGTGTTTCTTGACGTAGTCATAGCCCAATTTTAACATATGTTTCAAAGTAACACAGTTTTCAATAAATAAAACAAGGGATAAAAATCAAAAGTTTTTTGTGTTCACTGATGAAATGTTCTAGGTTAAAATTTTTTAATATTTTTTGTCGTTATACTTTTCGCTTTCGTAAACACTTGTTGAATGAGAAAAATTGGTTGAATGAACCCATATAAATACTTCGTAGTTTTTTACTGAAGTACCTAGAAAAAATTATATCCACAATTTTATTGACAGTCACTTATGAATGAACACATGTGTTAAGGGGAATTTCTTTAAAAATTCATCCGTTACCAACGGTAAACCACACATCAATAAAAACAAGTGCACTTTTCTTTTTTCTCTTTAATTGACTGTGAACGGACTAGGTGTCATAAAGGAACAATAAAATTTATAGGCGTTATGAGTTTGCTACCGCAACCATAAAAATGAAATAATCTTTTTTTATTACTTAATTTTTTTAATTCTTAGAATCATAAAAAACTAACTTATTACATACAAACACTTACACATTAGAAAATGTTATTTTTGTATGGAAATCGCGATTTATATCAATTCAGTAAATCGTGAACAAAATCAAAAGTTGTGCACCGATTGCAATGAAATAAAGCTCATTTAATTCGAAATATATTTGACTAACTGTTTCTAGACCAAAACTGTGATTTTTGTCCCATTTTTATTTTTTAGGAATTTTTAAAGAACAAAAATTTTTTTTTTTTTAAAAAAATTTTAATTTTTTTTTCAAAACTTGAACGATATCTCTAAAACTACTTGGAAAATTTAAAAACAATGTAAGCACGGCTTAAAGAGAATATTGATTGCGAGTTTCGGTTTTTTTTTTTAATTTAATATGGTGAACCGTTTTCAAGTTATTCTTATATATGTAGCGGAAGTGCCTTAATTTTGAACATAACGGTATATCTCGAAAGGTCGAGCTGATAGAGAAAAACCAAGTGCAGATTTGAAATCAGCGACCTCAAATTAGTAAAAATTTGCTATAAATTTCAAATCAACACAAAAAGTTCAATTTTGTTCCCTTGTGTTATTTTAGTGGAAACGCATTTTTGTATAATTTCTCTGTCCTAAATACAACTCTGAAAATGTCGAGTAGTTACTTTTAAGTTTCGAATACCCAAAAAAAAGACAAATACTTGATACCCACTACTCTTTGAATTACCAGCACTATTAGCTATCATCAAAAATTAAATTTTAATTTAAAAATAAAATCACGAGATTTTTGTTTTTTACTTAAAATAATTTCAACAAAACACTTGACTTTTGATGCTAATGTGAATAAATTCATCAAAAACATGTGAAAAGAAACAATTGTGCAAAAGTGTTTTGTAATGAAAAAAATGAGGGTTTTTGTTTTTATTCATGCCGCTTAATTTTGTATTTTTGTTATTTTTTTTTCTTTTGCATTTTTGCACTAAAATCTTTGTATAACACTTAACAGATGTTTCTTAAGGAGCTTGATAAACAATAGCAAAAAAAAATAATCTTTCATTTGCTTTTTTGTTTGCAAATTTAATTTAAGTTTTATAAACTCATTTAAAGCTGGCCTTGTCTTATAGATACTACTTATTATTATTTTTTTTTTTTTTTTTTTTTGTAAATGCATTTCGACTGTCTGTTTAACTTGTCTGTCTGCCTTTAGTAAATTATAAATGAAATATGTCATTTTAATTTGAACATAAACAAAAAAAAGTACAAAAAAAAATGGGGGATAACAGAAGAAAATTTTGAAGAAAAAAAAAAATAAAATTGACTATTTTAATGTCCTTAACTTTTCAGTTGGTGTAATCCCACACTTAAATTTGATATGCTTAAAAAGAATTGTAAATGAAATTTCATTTAAATCCAGCTTTACAAAATACTTCTGGTTTCTATAGCAAAAACTCTAAGAAATCATATATTTTTCAACCGCCTTAAAATAGGCAATGTTTTTTGAAACATCTAAAATCCTATAAATATGTTATTATAATTTTCAAGTCGTTAGCTTAATACATGGCTTTTATTTAATTCTTTTAATTAATAGGGTTTCTCTATAGCAAAATGTCAACTTTTATCTGTAAAAAATATGTATCAAAATCCGTTGGTTTTTTAAGGTAAACTTTTTTAAATATTGCAGAAGTTTTTATTTAGTGAAAAAATTCGTAGGAATCTGAGCACCTCCACAAAAAATGTCGCAGTATCTGGATGATTTATCTCTAGGGAAAAATTAAAAAAATGTTTTAATTTTTGTTAGGAAAAATGCCAAAGAAACTAACAATGGTAGTCTCCCGGTGGGTTCTCTAAAATATTAATGAAATTTGGATATATAAAAAAAAAAAAAATAGGGCACACGTATTTTTTTTTTTTTTTGCGGTCCAATCTCAAGTTTAGGGGTTAAAAAGTGGGGTAAAAAATTAACTTATTTTTCCGGCTTATTTCAAATTGTTTCAGAGAAAAATATTAGACATATGGGGTACCAACTGAAAGCACTTCTGGAGACGCACTAACTAGTATAAGAAACATGTGACAAAACTTTCAAGTATTTTTGTTGTTCAAAAAATGTGTTTTAATTGATTTTGTTAAAGAAAGCAATATGTATATTAATGCATATCAAGCTTTTTCAGAAATTCGTTAATGCCCGGCTTTTATGCGACTTTTTCCGAAGATTTTTTTAGTACATTTTAAATATTTTAAATAAATGGCAATCCTAACCCACTACATAGACAATATTGGTATCAAAATATTTGTTTTCTCGAGTACATCAAAACTGTGTTAAAAAATCTGAATTTCATTACTTTCAGACATTTTTCCATAGAAAAATGCATTAACTTTGGTCTCAAATTTTAACCCTTAGGCTTTTTATTTTTTTTCTCAAATACCCAAATTTCATTAAGATCGGAGAGAACCCATCGGAAGACTCCCGATGTAAGTTTTTTTTGTTTATGTATTAAAAACGATTTGGTACTTAAAAATGTCCTATTGAGGTCAACAAATTATGAGATTTATCTACAATTTTGTAGAGAAAAATTTTATTTAAACTAACAATTTTTTAAAAGTTCCTAGGATTCCTATAGAAAAAAATTTCACAAATTCGACCTTCGAGCGAGTGACTAGGCCATCTTCAGTCTCATTCTAATCCACCAACCACAAAAACTCAAGGTTTTGATCGTGTATATATCAACCAACCACAGAAAATCGGTGATGTTAATTGATTACCAGAACAACATGAGTTATTTTCGTCTTTTCTTACAAGTTTAGCCAACAGCTTTAAATCATAAAGCTTTTTATTTTTCAGGGTTGTCTGTCCAACTGCTAATGTTACCATTACGGCGAACGAATTGAAAAGTCAGCATCTATACTAATATTTAAATTTATATTAATTTAATAGTTTTAAGTAAATTTTAAAGCTTAACTGCAAATCATTACTCTTTCCAGCATACTTTTTTTCAGTTTTTAGGCTGAACGGAAAAATGCATATTTATAAAAATGTTTATCAATAAATTTTAAAAAAAATTTTGTTTGAACAAATTTAAATAATTTATATTATAAAATAAGGAAATTTTGCATATTATTTCTGAAAAAATGTATAAGCATCGACTGTAGAATCGAAGCACTATATCAAAATTTCAATCAAGTAAAAGCTTATTTTGCGCAATTTTTATGATTGCAACGAAAAATATTTGCATTTATGCATATTTTTTGCAGGTATGGAATAATTTTATTTAAAATTGTTTCGCAGTTTCTGCAGTTTTGAACAAGTTATTATTTAAAAACATAATTTTGTATAATTTCATAAATTTTCTTAAAAATTAATAATATCTTATAATGCATATTTACGCAATACTGCATACTTATGAATATTATCAGCAAATAAGAAAAAATTGCACAAAAATATAAAACTTGACAATGATTTAAAATTTCCAAAAAATAAATCAATCGACATGAAGCCTACACCTAATATGTTTTGCATAAATGCATATTGCATATAATCACAAGTTTAAGAAGTATTCCAGCGAAATAAAATCTTTTGCATATAGTGCTTATTAGTTAATACATATTTCAAATTGTATTCAATAAAAAGGCAGATATCGAAAAAAATATGCATATGTTCTTAAAATTATGCTCCAAATATGTATAAGTTCATAAAAATCTCCAAAAATCATAAATACGTACTATTTCACTATTTCACAATTTCAAAATATTTTATACACTAAATAGTATTTATGGATGTTTAACAATTTAGGAATTTAGCACTATTTAAAATTTTTTGTTTAACATTTTTATAATCATAATAAAACAAATTTCAAAAAAGCATATCTTTGGCATATACTACTACTTGCTGCATGAGCTGTTTAAAATACCCTACTACCATAATTCGGTATTGTGCATTAATAATGGACTATGTTTTCAAAATTTACAATGTTGATAACAAAATAACACTGCACTGAGAGAATTTTGTCCTTAATATTTATGCATTTTTGCATAGAGTTAATGAAGTTGCACTGGAACTCGTCCATTGAAACTTTTCATGAAATTAGTGTAACTTATCATACAATTTTATGAAAAGCATCATTTTCTTTATTCAAAGTTAATTTGTGTTGTTTAATGCATTCTCTGAAAATATTTTGTATAATTAACACAAAATTTTGTTTAAATAATAATAAGAAAACATGCATTAAAAAAATCTCTAAAAAACAGTTTCTCTTAAAACCAGTTGGCATATAAAATTTAACAGATTTTGAGTACCTTGTTTCTTCTTTAGTCAATATTTTCGTATAAGATTTGAACATACATATGTCGTAATATATTGCCACACATATAAGCATATGTAATGATATGATAGTATATAGAAACTTTTTTCATCGGGTAAACATATAAAGATAAAATTAACAACAAAAAAAAAACTTAAATTCAATGTATTTAAAGCAAAAAAAAAATTATTGTAAAAAAAAAATCAAAAGTTCAAAGTTAATAGAATACATAATATTCATGAGTATAAAAAGAACTTAAAGTCAGAAAATCTTAAAAATAAAATTGAAAAGTCCAAAAAGTTTAATAAAAAGCTATTTTAATGCTAAAAATCCTGAAATCCAAATAAAGCAACAAAGAAATAAAAAAGTAAAAAAAAAAAACAAATTTATCTTCTTTGATAATTATATGTAAACTTGTATGATAAAAACAGAAACAAAAATTGTACCACTTTTACGTATAATTGTATATGGCATCTCATATTAGTCAAATTGAAATTCCGTCTAATGTGGAACTAAATAGTAGTGCGGATTTCCAAAGAATTTTATGCAGTTAAACCTGACAATTCAAAACGAAATGTTATATCAAATTGTATGAAATTATATATTACTTGATCAAATTCGATAGACCCATTTTTCGGATCGAATTTTAACAGATGAGATCCCATTGGATCTCATGAGATAAGGTTAGGTATGCCATTTTTCGGATCAGCTATGATATGATGTGATAATGAATTATATATACCCATATCGGAACTTTTTTCATCGGGAGTTTTCATACATTTCAAACTTTAGTTTTAAGATTTAATTCTCAAGTGTTCAACATATTTTAAAAATTATTTCAATGTACCTTCTATTAATTTAGGGACTTCAACGAAATTAATTAAAAAATCATATGAAGCGGTTCCTTGGCTTAGTTAAAATGCTCTTTTAAGCCATTCATAAAGAATTTTATTAATTTGAAGAATCTTTTTAATATTAAAAAATTGCATGAAACGGTTTCATAAATTCTATAAACGCCTCATTGCCAGAATGATTCATTAGTTTTATGATTAAGATTTTCATTAATGAAAATAAAAATGAAAATTATTCAAGTTCGACGCCATACTCTATATTTCTTTATTAGCATATTGTCCTAACAAATAATCTAAAGAGTTTTTGTTTTCTAATTTATTAATTACCCACTTTCAGGAATGTGTGGATAGATCTATTTCGGGAATTTTCTAGGTTCCCATCATCAGAACACGTTTTGAAAGAAGTGACAATCCCATACAAAACATCAAACATTCATATAACCTAGTTTTCACACTAAATGAGAACTAATATATGAGCTCGAAGTTAATTAGTATAGCCATTGATCAAAAATAAATTGAAAACCTGTTTGTTATATGCAAGCTCTACCTTTGGTAGATATACAATACACGCTTGTTGTTTATATTCTCCTTCGTATTTTCACACCTGTTTTGTTTTGTTTAAAAACAAGATGTAAATGAGTAGTAAACAAGACCGTACTTTGTATTTTTTTTTTACAAGTTTGATGTAATTTATATTAAAAAAATAAAATTATGTTTTTTTCGACCTTTAATTGTGCAATGAAAATGAAAATTATTCAAGTTCGAGGCAATACTCTATATTTCTTTATTAGGATGATGGGAATCTAGAAAATTCTCGAAATAGATCTATTCACACATTCCTGAAAGTGGTCAATTAATAAATTTGAAAACAAAAACTCTATAGATTATTTGTTAGGACAATATCCTAATAAAGAGATATAGAGTATGGCCTCGAACTTGAATAATTTTCATTTTCATTGCACAAATTATATCAAACTCGATTTTCATTAATTCTATAAAAATTTTATAAACACTAACTTTAATGACCCCTGTTTAATAGATTCTAAGAAAAGTTTCAATGAACGAGTTCCAGTGACAATTCAATAAGTTAAACGCGAAAGTGCATTGTATCAATTTATGATACAATTGCAAAGAAAATGTTAAAGAGTTATTAAAAAATAACCGATTTCATATATATACTCAGGGAACTTCTGCTTTTAAAAATTTGTAGTTGTTTGGGTTGTAATAAAGTTCATTTATTTTTAATGTAAATGTCAGTCATTTGTGGAACAAATTTAATTTTTCACTAACCTTGTGAACGTTAAAAAAACAAACCACAACAAATGACTGTTTTATGATTTCACATTCGTTTTTTACAATCGTTTTTTGTTTTTTAAAAAAAATAAAAATAAACAAATATTTGTTTATTTTTTACTAACATATGTGGTTCATTTTTATTACAATTGTTAGTAATTTTTTGAACAGTACAATCAAATGACAAATGGTAGTTGAATTTAATGAAATGTTAGTCGTCCTTTCTTCATTTGTTTTTGACTACAATTGCTGTCGTCTTTAACTACATAATATCCTTAGTGTATATTTGTGCTTTGACGTATATTTTTAAAATAACAGTTTAATAAAAAAAGTTTAAATTTGAAAATTCGAAATGCCAGAAGTCTAAAAAGGGTGCCTTTATATTCGTTTTAAATTGTCTTACTTAATTTTGCTGCATTAAAGAGGGAAAAGCAAAAAAATTCTGTTTTAAACAGGAAGGAACGCAACAAAAAATCGCTATTTACACAAGCAACAGTAGCAGACAAAATATTAGTCTCTTTCTGAAAGACAAACAAAACGTCAAAAAACAGACCTTGTTGTTTCTTTTTTTTTTTTAATATTATTTTCTTTCAATAGACGTACGAACGACTGCATATTTTTTATACATCATTTTGCTACTTGATGTCTTGTCTTGTGTGTTTTGCTTTTTTTTTTTTTTAATGGTGGGTGTCAAAAGTTCAACATTTGCCTTTTAGTGCCTGCATTTTAGTAATTGTGTGCTGGGCTCAGTGATAACATCAGAACAAAAATAATACCCACCGAATAGCAGCAGACTTCGTCTGCATTTGCTTTGATTTACTCAAATAAATTTTCTTTTTAATCAGTGTCAACATTTATTTAAAAACATTTATTTTGTTTTCGTTTGTTAAATGTTTAAAACGTGACTAAATTTATGGTATTTATTTAAAAAAAAAAAAAAGTTCGTTTTAACAACTTTATTCAAAAAAGGATTAAAATATAAAATTTATTAACCGGAGACATTGTGTGTGTTTTGTGTAGAGAGGATTATGAAGAGATTTTCTTAGTTAAAATTATTAAGGTAATTTATTGTTGTTAAAAACACAAAAAAAGAATTTAAAATTAATTTTATATTAAATAAACAATTTAAACAAACATTTTGAAATAAAATGAAAAATTGTAAAAAAAGTTTATGAAAATTGTAAAAAAGCTTTTAATTTAAAAAACTTTTAGTTTATTAAAAAAAATATAAAATTTAATTTTTAAAGTGCTTTTATAAATATTCAGATGTGGAGATAATAATTTAATAAAGTGAATTTTAAAAACAGAATTTAAAAGAATCGAATAGTGTCCAAACAAACAATTCCGCAAAGCAAGAGAAATTATTTAATATTAATTTAATAATTTTCAAATAAAAATGTTTGTGGAGGCTGTTGAATGCGATTCTGACAAAGCAATATTAAGCATCGTTTTCTCAGTTTGTCGCCAAACTTTTAGACAAATCGGCAAATTTTCTACGACCAAACAGTTAAATTCTCAGCTAAACTATGGCTTTTTCTTAGATTTCCTCTTGAAATCACATGCAATTTGACAACACAGCTTTAAGATAGCAAATGCCTGACAAAAACAACTTTTTGTCGGACACTAGAAATTAACTTTAAAATTTTTAAGATTAATGTTTTGACATGTAAAGCTTTTTTTATAATTCCCGAAATTTTTCGAGATAGTATAAAAATCTTTTTCTCGCTTTCATAACTAAAATAAAATGAAACTTTGGCGATAGTAAAACGATCGCTGGATTATAGGAAAAAAAGCTTTCAGTATTTGATAAAAATATTTTTTTTTCTGAATTATTATATTTATAAAAGCTAAAGAAGATTTTGCAAAAAAAGTGGAAAGCCCGTTAGTTTAGGAGAAAAAGCTTAAGCTTAAAGCTCAAAAATATACAATATAGACAAAAGCATTTTTAAAGAAGCTTATGTTAATAAACTCACAAAATAATTAATTTAATGAAAACAAGAAGAAAAATGCAAAAAGCTTTTAGCCAAATCAAATCAATAAAACTGAATACGACAAAAGCTTTTCAGAAAGAATTTCAATTTAATCATTCTTCTGGTTAATAAGGCTGAAATAGTAAAACAAAAATGTGAAAATTTTCAAGTTTTTTTTTTAAAAAAAAAGTTTACAAGGCTTTGCTGAAAATGTTAAAAAACAACTTTTATCTAAATCACTTAAGGAGGGGGATTGAAAAAATCCGACACACGTTTTCACTGTTAACAGCTTTTGTATACAACACAACTTTTTTCGTATCAACCCAGGCAGAAAAGTACTATCGGCACAGTACTGGCAGATTGATAACAGTTTGATAACAGCGGCCATTCGTTGGCATAACGTTGGAGATTCAAAAAATTTGGTGGATTTCAAATTCCTTAAATTCAATTAATTTTGTGAAATGTTTGTAACGAACGCATCTTTTCAAAACAGCAACCCAGTTCGGTCTTACAAGTAAACTACACAGCTGTGAATCCTCAGGTTTGATGTTGTAGACGACAAAAAAAATATTAAGACACAAATATTTTATAGGTGCGCAATATTAAGTTTAGGGGGTTAAAAACTGGGGTCAAAAATAACCCAATTTGACGTTTTTTAATATATTTCTTACATAAGTTATTAGACTATGGGTGTTAAAGATGAATCCACTGGTATATAAAACATGTCCGTACATGTCAAAATATTATTGATATTTAAAAACATTTTTTCAAATACCATATTTGTATGGAAAGTTGTTGTTGGTTTGACTTGAAATTAACATATCGCTCATTTACTTCAAGACTGTCATTAATTAAAAAATTCGATTTTTGAGTTAATGATGCAGATGTATTAGTTATATCATGCTTTATATTGTGTAAAAATTTCATATTAATATCATGTATACTTTTCGGGATAGAGGATAATATATTTTATTTTTTGTTTAAAGTGGGTGCAAAGAGTATATACTTCATAGAAAATCTGTCTTACTCACGGGTCTCTCGATAATTAGCGAATTCGCACACAACTCTCACCACGAGAAAAATACATTAAAATCCCCTATTTATAAAAAACTTGACAAATAAATAGAGAAAGGGTCGAGCGAGGCAGATATGGATTGAAAACTTTAAACTCGTTTTCTGCAAAATCGTATTTTTTGAGTTATGTCAGTCTTGCAGTAAATGAGCGATATGTATAATAATGCTTATTTAATTTCACACACAGCATAGGCAATATGGGTACCAACATTTTTGTTTTTCCATCACTTTAATAATGCGTACAAAAAAAAATTAAAGATGTTTTGATACAAAAATGTGTAATTTTTAATCCCTAAACGTGCGATTGCGCACCTAAAAAAAAAAATACGTTTCTACAACAAAAACTCGACAACATAAAGCTTGAAAAATACTTAAAGCTTATTAAAAAAATAAGGAACGTTGTTAGAACATTTTAATCCCCCCCGTTGACACATGTAAGTAAACCGTCACAAGTTGATTATCATCGAAACTATCGAAAAAACATGCGAAATTTTCGAGTGTCTACACTATGACCAGCAAGTTACTCAAATTATATGAATTCAGTATTGCCAAGTATTCCAAGTTCTAACATATCCAGTTAAAATTTAGTTGTAAAATGTGACAATGGGGGTAAAACAAATAAATAAAGCTTTAAAGCTCTTAAGCAAAAAAATTTTTGTTTGATTCAGTTAATGCTCCAAAAATATTCTAGCTTTTTTAAAACAAAATCGTTTATGGTCAACAGGTTTCGATTAACCAATGCAAAAACAAATTTGAATTTTTAGTTATATGACTAGGGCTACTAAAATAAAGATAGAGCTTGTTTTGTTTATTTAAAAAATAGAACTATTTAGATTGAATACAAGTTCTGAACTTTAATTAATAAAAATGTTAAGTTATATTTGTTAGATCTTTTTTGAGCTCATTTTCTACATTTGCTTATTTAAGCTTAGTTTTAGTTATTTTCTTTAAAATTTTAGCTTATTTTTAGCTATTTTTATTTAAAAAATAGCTTTTTTGCTTCTGAAACAATTTAATAAATTAAAAAACTTTTTTTAAAAAAAAAATTAAATACAAAAAAATAATTTAAAAAAAGCTTCTAATGGACAAATTTTGGCGATATTTCTCAATTTAAAATACTTAAAATGTTATGAGTCCAAAAAGCGTTTAATAGCAAACCAGAAGTGGCTGTCAAATAGCTAAAACGTGTTTTAAAGAGCTTTATAACATGAACCTATACTGAGAAACCTAATATTTTTTGCCATAAATAAATTGAAATAAGGAAAAATTTAGTTAAATGAATAATTTGTTTTCCAAATTTTATAAAATATTTAATTTTATAAAGAAAATATTCATGCATTTAGAGAAATTTCATTGCAAACAAATTTGATAAAAACAAAAAAGTTTTTAAAAGCTTTTTTTCCATGTCAGGAGCTTCTTAGTTTGTGAAAAAAATAAATCATTAATTTAATGAAAACTTCTTTAACTAAAAAATTACGAAACATTCTCTTAATTTTTAGATAATAATTCTTTATGTATTTCTGACAAAATTACCAAAAGTTGATTTTTTTTTTTAAGAATTAAAAAAAACTATATTTTAATGAAACATAGACTTACCCAATTTCTCGAAGTAGCTGGAAAAAAAGAAAATACAGTGTAATTTTAATATCAACTTAAATAAAATAAAATTTTAATACAGAAAATTAATGAGAACGAAATTGTTAATGAGAGTATGATTGGAGAGTTGCAATATCAAACTTAATATGTTTTGCAATATTCATAAAAATTGTAAAAAGAGCTTAAATTTAATACAAATTTTAAGCACTACCCAAATGAAGAAAATGTTAAGCTTTATCGAATAAATACTGAGTTTTGAACCCAAAACTATATCTAAGTCCATATAGTCTTGGGTTCAAAACTCAGTATTTATTTGATAAAGCTTAAAACTTTCTTCATTTGGGTAGTGTTAAAAATTTGTATTAAATTGAAGCTCTTTTTAAAATTTTTATGAATATTGCAAAACAAATAAAGTCTGATACTGTTTGCTTTACATTCTAATATGAAATTTTCTCAACCAAAAATTTAATAAGTTAATTTTTACTAAAAGATCATGTAGTTTGGTACTACAAAAATCGTATTAAATTTATATTCCACATCACGTTATGTAGAAATTAGTTCCAAAAACTTATTTTTTATTAGCACTTTTAATTTTTTTTTTTTAATTTAGGTATACATTTTGCTGGCTTTACCAGAAAACTTTATTTTTTTCGAGTATTTTTTTTTTTTTTTATTAAATAACTTTTCTTTGTTAATTTTACAACTCCTCATAATTTGTCTACCCCAATTTTGGAAGTCTCATAAAAGAATAACATTTTAAATTTTTTGTCATGTGTCTAGCATAATAATCCTTTAGTGGTAAACATTAAACATATGTAAGAATTTAAACATTAAATTTTAATATGAAACAAAAAAAAAAATATATATATAAAAATAGCCAGAAAATTACTAAAGTTTATTGCAGCAAAATATGGGAAAAATAAGGAATTGCATAAAATATTTGCAACATTTCATGCAAAACTGAAAATGGAGAAACACTCCCTTGTCATCATAAAAACAGACAAAAAAAAAAAAAAAAAAAAAAAAAAAAAAAAAAAACAATATTAAAGAAATATGTAACCTAAAAAGGAATTTTTTTGAAAAAAAAAAATATTAAAACAAATTAACCTATTAAGGGTCAATTTAGATTTAAATCTAAAATCGTAACAAATTTAAAATAAAATTTTTTATTTTTTTAGGCTATAAAAATTCTAGAGCGGTTAAAATTTTTCATACGCTCATAATAATTTATGTACAACAAAACAAAAAAAAATTTGAAATAACGAAATCTTTTGTAAAATAACCAAAAAATTTACGAAAGTTTTCGTTATTTTGACATAAATTTCGTATCTTTATACATGGATTATTGTGAGTGTAACTTTTTAAACTATCGACAGATTTTGCCCATTTTCAAAAGAAACATTCTTAGGGAAATGACAAACATTTGAAAAAAAATTAGCTAACCCATGAGATTTGTACACCCAAAAAAATTAATTGGATATTGTCCTAACAAATAATCTATAGATTATTTGTTAGGACAATATCCTAATGAAGAAATATAGAGTATATGGCCTCGAACTTGAATAATTTTCATTTTCATTGCACAATTAAAGGTCGAAAAAACATAATTTTTATTTTTAATAAAAATTATAACAAACTTGTGAAAAAAGGCAAAGTACCGCCTAGTTTACTTCCCCTGTTTTGTTTACAAACTTAACAAAACATAAAAAGGAGGAAAAAAACAAAAACGTGTATTGAATATTTACCAAAGGTAGACATACACACAAACAAGTTTTCAATTTATTTTTTGATCAATGGTTATAATCTTTAACTTCAAAATCATATGTATATTAGTTCTCATGTAGTGAGTAAACTAGTTCATATGAATGCTTGATGTTTGACATGGGATTGTTACCGCTTTCAAAACGTGTTCTGATGATGGGAACCTAGAAAATTCCCGAAATAGATCTATCAACACATTCCTGAAAGGGTCAAATAATAAATTTGAAAACAAAAACTCTATAGATTATTTGTTAGGACAATATCCTAATGAAGAAATATAGAGTATATGGCCTCGAACTTGAATAATTTTCATTTTCATTGCACAATTAAAGGTCGAAAAAACATAATTTTTATTTTTAATAAAAATTATAACAAACTTGTGAAAAAAGGCAAAGTACCGCCTAGTTTACTTCCCCTGTTTTGTTTACAAACTTAACAAAACATAAAAAGGAGGAAAAAAAACAAAAACGTGTATTGAATATTTACCAAAGGTAGACATACACACAAACAAGTTTTCAATTTATTTTTTGATCAATGGTTATAATCTTTAACTTCAAAATCATATGTATATTAGTTCTCATGTAGTGAGTAAACTAGTTCATATGAATGCTTGATGTTTGACATGGGATTGTTACCGCTTTCAAAACGTGTTCTGATGATGGGAACCTAGAAAATTCCCGAAATAGATCTATCAACACATTCCTGAAAGGGTCAAATAATAAATTTGAAAACAAAAACTCTATAGATTATTTGTTAGGACAATATCCTAATGAAGAAATATAGAGTATATGGCCTCGAACTTGAATAATTTTCATTTTCATTGCACAATTAAAGGTCGAAAAAACATAATTTTTATTTTTAATAAAAATTATAACAAACTTGTGAAAAAAGGCAAAGTACCGCCTAGTTTACTTCCCCTGTTTTGTTTACAAACTTAACAAAACATAAAAAGGAGGAAAAAAACAAAAACGTGTATTGAATATTTACCAAAGGTAGACATACACACAAACAAGTTTTCAATTTATTTTTTGATCAATGGTTATAATCTTTAACTTCAAAATCATATGTATATTAGTTCTCATGTAGTGAGTAAACTAGTTCATATGAATGCTTGATGTTTGACATGGGATTGTTACCGCTTTCAAAACGTGTTCTGATGATGGGAACCTAGAAAATTCCCGAAATAGATCTATCAACACATTCCTGAAAGGGTCAAATAATAAATTTGAAAACAAAAACTCTATAGATTATTTGTTAGGACAATATCCTAATGAAGAAATATAGAGTATATGGCCTCGAACTTGAATAATTTTCATTTTCATTGCACAATTAAAGGTCGAAAAAACATAATTTTTATTTTTAATAAAAATTATAACAAACTTGTGAAAAAAGGCAAAGTACCGCCTAGTTTACTTCCCCTGTTTTGTTTACAAACTTAACAAAACATAAAAGGAGAAAAAAACAAAAACGTGTATTGAATATTTACCAAAGGTAGACATACACACAAACAAGTTTTCAATTTATTTTTTGATCAATGGTTATAATCTTTAACTTCAAAATCATATGTATATTAGTTCTCATGTAGTGAGTAAACTAGTTCATATGAATGCTTGATGTTTGACATGGGATTGTTACCGCTTTCAAAACGTGTTCTGATGATGGGAACCTAGAAAATTCCCGAAATAGATCTATCAACACATTCCTGAAAGGGTCAAATAATAAATTTGAAAACAAAAACTCTATAGATTATTTGTTAGGACAATATCCTAATGAAGAAATATAGAGTATATGGCCTCGAACTTGAATAATTTTCATTTTCATTGCACAATTAAAGGTCGAAAAACATAATTTTTATTTTTAATAAAAATTATAACAAACTTGTGAAAAAAGGCAAAGTACCGCCTAGTTTACTTCCCCTGTTTTGTTTACAAACTTAACAAAACATAAAAAGGAGGAAAAAAACAAAAACGTGTATTGAATATTTACCAAAGGTAGACATACACACAAACAAGTTTTCAATTTATTTTTTGATCAATGGTTATAATCTTTAACTTCAAAATCATATGTATATTAGTTCTCATGTAGTGAGTAAACTAGTTCATATGAATGCTTGATGTTTGACATGGGATTGTTACCGCTTTCAAAACGTGTTCTGATGATGGGAACCTAGAAAATTCCCGAAATAGATCTATCAACACATTCCTGAAAGGGTCAAATAATAAATTTGAAAACAAAAACTCTATAGATTATTTGTTAGGACAATATCCTAATGAAGAAATATAGAGTATATGGCCTCGAACTTGAATAATTTTCATTTTCATTGCAAAAATTTTCAAATTAAAATAAAATGCGTTAAAATTAACTAGTTTTAAGTGAAACTTATAATCAGTAAATTTTTAAAAGCGGAACTATTTCAATATATTTTTTTAATAAATTAAAATATTCTGATATACTACCATTAATGGGTTAATATTACCCTTTAAAGAAACTAAGTAGACTTGTCTGTCTAAAAAAACTTAAAAAAAGATAAAAAAAAGCAACAAGAAAAAATCGTGTACATATAAAAACAATATGGAAAGTGACAGTTTTTAAAAAGATATATAAGAAACAAATTAACCAACAACTGCAAAAATATATTTCTTTAACAAAAATTCCAAATGCATTTAAAAAATTCTTATCTTTTCACTTTACAAAAAAAAAAAAAAAAAAAAAAACAAAACAAAACAAACCAATACTTATTGTACAATTTTTAAAAAATTTTGTTTTCGGTTTTGTTTTTGTTAAATCTTGTAACAAATCATCAAAACAAATAAATATATAGTATGGTTGACAGCAAATGTTTGTTTTTTGCCATTAATCGCTTCTTGAACAAAAAATCCTATATAAATACACATAAATAATCAAATAACAGCCTAAATTAAAATTCTACACAAAAAAAAAACAAAGTCTTATCAGTGAAATATTTATCCAAAATATAGTGAATTTCTAAATTTACCTTCTGTGGGAAGAGGAAAACAAAAAAGTTGAAAATTACTCCGGTCTTTAGATAAATTTTTTAAAAATATCATTTTATTTTTTAGACAACTGTGGCACCATGAGCAACAGCATGACCAGCTCTACAGGTTCTTACAACATGGATGATATTCTAATTGTTACGGCCAAGCACAGTGAAAGGGCCATATTACGAGCAAATTTCTTGAAGAATCATTTTGATAAAATTACCAAACAACGTGGACGCAAACCTTTTAAGTAAGTCATATTTCATAAAATAGTTTTAAGTTTTTTGAAAAATTTCATTAATTTAATGAAAAGTTTCATGGCTTTAAGGAAAGTTTTCATAAAAATTTTCATTAATGTTTAATGTTTATTAAACAAATCATCATTTTATTAAAAATTTCAATAATTTAATGAAAAGTTTAATTACTTCAAGGACAATTGTCAATAAAATAGTTTAAGTTTTTATTAATTTGATGAAATTTTCCATAAATTTAAGGAAAAGTTTTAATAAAACTTTTTTTGAATTAATGAAATTTTTCCTTAAATTAATTTAAATTTTATTAATTTATTGAGAAGTTTCAAAAAAAATCATTGATTTATAGAAAGTTTCAATAATTTAATACAAAATTACTTAATTCAATAAAAAATTTTCATATGTATATTTAATTTAAAATTTCATAAATTTAATGATAAACTTCATTACAATTTTCTTTGAATTAATTAAAGTTATCATTATATTAATATAGCTTTTAAATTAATCATTGATGTAACGTGTTCAACAAGTAAATACAATTTTTCATTAAGTTAATGAGACTTGTCATTAAATTAGTGAAGATTTTTATTAATTTAATAAAAATTTAATATCAATTTTAGATTTAATATAATAGTTTTGTATTAAATGTATTAAACTTTCAAATCAATCATTAATGAAACGATTTCAATAAGTAAATACAATTTTTCATTAAACTAATGAAACTTTTCACTAAATCAATAATGATTTAATGAAATTTTTAATAAATTAAAGAAAATTTTCTTTTGAAAATTACTTTTTTCTGAATTGTTGAAATTTTTCATTATAAATACTTTTATTTTAATTATAAAATGTTTCTAATAAATGAATGAAATGTTTCATTAAATTAATAAAAAAATTTACTTAAATTAATGTAACTTTTTATTAAATGAAAGAAACTTTCATTTAATTAATGAAATTTATTAATAAAATAAAGATTTTTTTTAATTTTTTTGTTATTTAAAGAAAGTTTCTTTAATTATTGATAAATTTCATTTATTTAATGAAAGTTTTATTATTTTCATAGAAAGTATTATAAATGTCATAAAAAGTTTTATTTATTTAATAAAAAAATGTATTAGTATATTGAAAAGGGTTCATTAATGAAATAAACATATTTCAATTATTTAATGAAAATTTTCATATCATGATATTTATTTTGCAAATTTAACTAATTTTTTTTGTTAATTTTTCTATTTTTCTAGCTTTTTGCACATTAAAATCGAAGATGGACCGTTTAGCGAAGAAATAGCTTATAAATATCAAATACTGCTCTACAAATTATAATTTTATGTCCCGCTCTCATGGCTCTAT
Organism: Delia radicum; assembly: GCA_021234595.1. Lineage (NCBI taxonomy): Eukaryota > Metazoa > Arthropoda > Insecta > Diptera > Anthomyiidae > Delia > Delia radicum. The sequence goes on along the minus strand of CM037851.1, from coordinate 240,108,122 downwards.
CACATTCTCTCTTAATGTCTCAGCTTTCAAGTATAGTAAGAGTTGAAAAAGTTTTGGGTATTTTACTTGATGTAACTGAGGAAAAAGTAAAAGAGATACATAAAAGTGGTAAGCTTTTTCAAGAGAAAAAAAATTTGTTATCACCACTAATTTCCCCCCTCTCTTTTATAGCTCTCCCTAATTACTTAAGATGGCGTCGTTGTGTTATACGCGATAATGATCAAGCTCAAATTAGCAATATTTTAGGCATTGCTACCGATATCTTGGGTCGTGCTTTATGCCAGCGTCCTGTATGCCATGATTCCGGTTCGAGTATAACACGCAGTTTCTCTTCATGTTCAGATGGATTTACTATTTTACCCAAAAAAGTAAAAATTGGTCAAAATAAAGTTGTGGCCATGTTAATTGATCCTTTGGAAAAAGATGATGTTTTAAAGATTGTTGTGGAAAAATCGGGAGAATTGATTGAGATTAGAAACTTCAAATGCCGCAATCCCTATACAGTGCAATTTGCTATACCAGGTAAGAAATGTTAGAAAACATACAATTAAGAATTTTTCTTAAGAAATAAATAAATATTAGTTTAACAAAACCATAAAAAAGCTTTACTGAAATAAGCGTTTACAAGTTCTTTTGTTGAGCTTCTTTGTAAGTCCGCTCTTTAGGATCTTTACACACTTGATGACCACATACGTTCCGCCGAAGTTATTTTGAATTTTGTTTATTGTGATCTCAATCCTATTAGTTATACCACAAAAACATGGCTCTCTCCACTTATAGAAATAAACCTGTAAAAATAGCAGAAAAATTTACTAAAAAGTTAAAAATATGGTTGTAGAAAAAACCGCTGAAATTAGCAGATTTTTTTGCTAAATATTAGTAAAATATTAAAACAAAAATAAACCTTATTACTTTAAAAAATTTTAGTTATATTCAAGTTGAATTTTAGTTAATTGAAAATAATAATTTAATCTGCTAAAATTGGAAAAAATATTTGTAGACTAAAAACAGCAAACAAAAACTGTAATATCAACAAAATGTTTGCTATACTTACCTTAAATTTTGTAATAACAGTATATTTTGCCAAAATCAGCAGAATTTTTTGCTTAATAATTGTGAACTGCTGATTTCAGAAGGGCAGAGTTTTATTCGTATTAAAAAAAAACCTAAAAAAACTTTGAAAATTTTACATTTTTTATGATTTTCTTGTCTACTAATATTTAGCAAAATTTTTTGCTGATTATAACAGATGTATTTGCTTCTTTAAATTAACTAAAATTTTACTTTAATATAACAAAATATTGTAGATTCAACATCTTACAAATATTTAGCAAGAAAAATCTGCTAATGTCGTTGTTTTTTCTGCAACATCATTTTTAATTAATTTTCAGCAGTTTTAGCAAAAAATTTTACTAATTTTTTTCTATCAGTGTACCGTTTCTTCTTTCGCTTGGCAAATATAACTGCTCAATGGAGACCATGCAGTTTTGGTCGCAGTGAGTTTTATTTTTTATATTATAAAAAGTTTCATTGAATGAC